>BHFT01026570.1:23527-67113 GCA_004320025.1 Laticauda laticaudata
CCCCCCCCCCCCCCACCAGCTCTCAGTCAATCTGACTGAAGGGAATTTGCTTTTGAAATGCCTTTCAAAGAAGAGAGTTTCAGTGAAGTTTTCATGTGTGGAATGGAAGGCGTCCCCTGCTTTGCTTATTTTGTTGGGGGTGGAGGGAATGCTTCTCTCAAGGGACTTTTTAGATTGAGAACTGCAGGTGGCTAGAGAAGCTTCAGAATGGTAGAATGATGTATAACAGAAAACATTGCTACCACCAGCGGAGCCATCTTTAACAAGGCAGCTAACTAAACTGTATATTATTAATTTGTGGGAAGAGATCCAAAAGAAAACAAAACACACAGAGAAACAATGCACAGGAAGAAGCAAGTTACCAAAGAAGAGAGCGCTAAGATTCATGTCTGCCAACAAAACAGAGCTAAAAGATGATTCCAGTGAAGAGGCATAGGAGAAATGTTCATAAACCAGGGAAAACAAAAGGCTAATGGAGATATAAGAAAACTTTAATGGGAAATCTAACAGGGATTCTAAGAAATAATTTTGGTCAATGTGTGGTGAGCAGCTCAATAGTCATAGGAGGATCTCTTGTTGAGACAGGTGGATAAAAGGATGATAAGCATGAACTACCTTTTTTAAAAAAAATCCATTTAATTTGTCTCATAAGTACGATAGATGCAAATTCGTTAAATACCACTTAGAAACCAGGAAATTGTGTTCTAATTCTGCCTTAGGCATGAAAACCAGCTGGGTGACTTTGGGCCAGTCACTCTCTCTCAGCCCAAACTCACCTGACAGAATGTGGGGAAAATAGGAGGAAAGAACATCAGGTTCGTCCACTGCCTTGATTTATTTATAAAAAATAACAAAAGTGGGATTAAAAATCTTTTATTTTTTTTTCCCTTCTCTGTCCACAGTACACACTTCCTCTAGTCTAGATCTTACCTGAAGTAACACATTATATTAAGTTTGACTCAGCCTTCCATCCTTCTGAGGTCGGTAAGATGAAGATCCCAATTGTTGGGGGCAATATGCTGACTCTGTAAACTGCTTAGACAGGGCTGTAAAGCACTGTGAAGAGGTATATAAGTCCAAGTGCTATTGCTATTAAGCAACACAGAATCACACACCAAAAATATCCATATTGATTACTCTACCCATCTTGTTTTTCTGTCAAAGGGCCCAATATTATTTTGTCCAAGAGAAGGAATGGATATAGCTCTGCTATATCACTTTGCTTGTGATATAGCAGAGCCAACCATTAAGCAACACCAGTTTTTTTTTTCCTGTTTCAGCTTTCTACACCTTTAAATAATTTGCATTGGATGAGCAAGATATGTTTTTGTGTGTGTGTGTGAATTTTCCTTCAGCAAATAGCTGGCTAGAAATTCAAGCTTTCAGTCATCTGTCTTCCATTAAGTACTTTAATATTGTGGGAAATTAACTTTTAAATCAATACTAATACTAGGAATGAAAGAAGAAGGATCTCTCTGTAGCAAAGCAGAAGATGTCAGTATCTAATTTGTCATCATCTTCTTCAGCCCCTTCCATTTGGTTTCGATTTAGTCCTCGACCGCAGAAACCAAAAGCAGCATCCTTGCACAGGAGCTGTTTCAAATTATGCACAGCAAGTTTTAAGCACATTAGCAGCAAGAACAAGCTGTCCTCATACTAACCGGTCCTGCTTTGTTCTTGATTGTGGAAAATCTCACTTTAACTGCCATCTAATTTGCTGCAGAGTGCTACCACACCAGCAGCTGCCATGGCAAGTGAAGAAGTATATTCACAAAACTATCTTTCAACACATTGTGACTATTCCAAATACAACAACAACCAATGAGGAGATTTGGGCTACAAATATTTTACTGGAGCTCTGAAGTGTATTGTAGCCAATATACTCCTGTAAAACAAGAGGTTGTTTTAAACAGTCCAAAGTGCTTTTTCAAGAGGCAACTGGACTTTCTTGTTTTTTCTTTGAAGACATTTCACTTCTCATTCAAGAAACTTCTTCAGCTCTAACTGGATGGTGGGGAATGGAAGGATTTATATTCCCTGCAGACAGCTGGTCATTTGCATTCTTTTAGAGAGTTGTTGAGGACACTTGGAGGTTTATCTGTGTCCTCAGGGTTACCTGAGTGGTGCAAATGGGTGTGGAGCTTTCTTAGAACTGCTCAAAGGACTGTGTTGTAGACTAGAGATAGATGATATTGTATCCCTCCCCTTCTGTTGAGAGAGGGCTGTTCAATTTTGACGTAGATGGCCTCTTTCAAACCAGTGATCCTCTCTGTGGAGTTTGCTATCTTCAAAAGAGTGGCATTTGACTTTTAAATGCAGATGGACTGCTGAATCTTGTCCTGATGGGTTTGTTTTCCTATGTTATACCATGCATTTATGAAGTGATTGTTTTCATGACTGAGAATCTCCATAGACATATTTATACAGTGTAAATAGACAACTATACCAGGTACCATGGCCTGAATCTGAAAAGGATGCTGTCACAACTGTAGCCAGGACCAATCAGAGGGAGAAAGGAATAGGAGAACTACTTGCCTGAAGCTGGAAGGCAGCTGATCTCCCTCTTTTTAGACAGGGATGCTTCAGAAAGGGTCTTGTTTAGCACTATATCAATCTTCTACAACTGAGTGCTATTCAAAGATATTAGAATCATGATAGCTGTGAGTTCTTGGAACTATAGTCTCTTCACAATTAAGAAAAGAGCAGTTCAGGGATGCTTCCTGTATACAGCAACCTAAATTCACACTTTGACATCAGAGGACTCACATGGAACTGCAAAGGGAAACTACAAAACAATAGAAATCTACTTTGCCCCAGAAGGTAGGCAGGAATTAGCTCTTCAGATCCACAAGTTGCCACTTGAAAATCTAAAAAAGAGATATGCCTGCAAACAGAGTTGCCAAGAGAACACCAATCTATTGATTTATTCAAACTGGATTGTGATTCCTCTCAGGTAACAGTTTTACCTCATAAAAAAGCAGGTTTTAAAGGCTACTGTTATAATTTCTATTCTGAACTGATTGATGCTCAATCGTGCGTGTACGTGTGTGTGTGTGTGTATCTTCCATACAAATTATTATGTATCCACCATTGTGTATGACTGTATGTATAAATGTATGGGAGAAAATATAAGTCATTTCCACAGAACAAGGAAGAAGCAAAGCAAGATCAATTTAATTATTTAGTTGGAAGTTGACTGGACATAGTAAATAGCAGACTGCAATTTCATATCTGTATGTCTGACTCTAATATAGGGGATTTTAGCTGAGGGATTCAATGATTTAGAAATTTAAAAACAAAACAAAACTCCAGAGTTTGCGAATATAAACCAACCTTCTTTGTAGCCTGAACTCCTTAGATCAGATTGCACTTCAGAGCCCTATATTTTAAACTGATTAAGGCAAATTATCTAAAGTTTCCCCTTAAATCCTACTGCCACCCCACTAGCAACTATTAACCGTAAATCATTGTATTTTCTTTGTTGGACTGGAAACTATACATACAATTTGGAGATGAATTTTCTTTAGTCTCAAGCATGTTGTTCTTCCTCAAACATTTGCTGGAGCTGTCTATATATCTTACATTTTTTTTAAAAAAAGTAGATTAATTATCATATTAATGGAACTATCAAACTGCTTAGGTAAGCCATTTATGGCTCATATGTTTGTTGTTGGCAGAACATATAATCAAGACAGAATCTACATCTGGCTCTCAACCAAAAGGAAGAGTATAATCCACTTCTCCATTTTATGACTATAAAATGCCCAAGGCTCTTTATCTAATCGAATGTGATACATAAGTTTACAATCCATTCTTCAGACTGTGCATAATGATGGAGTCTGGAGTACAGCCAACACTGTAATATCTTGTCTGATGCTTTTACTTATGGAATCCTGTCTTATACTCTTGAGAAATGGATGCATCCTTCTTCCTCAATGTATTGGAGACAGACATATCCCATTCTTCTTTCTTAGTTTGGTGAATTAAATAATTATATCTGTTATTATCATAAACATGTAAATTCTATGCCAAAACCAATGTTTGGTATACATCACCTTCCCATTGTTTTCATGATGATTGTTCAACCTACTGATCATGTAATATTAAAGTGGTGCAACTCTATACCCTCAGAAATAGCAAAACATTATGAAATGGAAGAAACTTCATGAGATGTTACAATGTCACTTTACGTTCAGCTCTACAGGAATCTTCATAGCTGTTCCTCACCTCATTTAACATTCATCTCACTGGAGTCAGAAGAATTAAAACACCTAGTGTGTTTTAAAACACACTAAAACACCTACCTAGTGGATGAGTCAAGCCCATTGGAATTGAAGGGGGGTTTCTTATTTACATCTTCCTTTCACAGCAACTCTTGTTATCCTTGCTGTTGAGGATTTGGAATGAGATGCAGATGAAGGGAATTAAATCAATAAGGAAAGAACCAGGAACTTCATGCTTCTTCCATGTCTGAAGTTAATCCAAAGTAGTCAAAACAAATTGCATTGTTGGATTGTGACATGTACAGCCAGATTCCAAACTCCAATTGCAGGACTGTTCTTGTGGGGAAAATATAAGGAAGGTGTTGAATATGTTTGCCACCTTGAATTATCTGTGAAAATAATAAAGGCAGTATATAAATAAATGAATAAATAAATACATATCTTCATAAAGAGAATCTGTAAGCTACTGACAAGCTACTGTAGAAACTATTTTTCTATTAGGAATTGTATATGATATATTATAATGGTCTTGCATTCAAAGAGGAAAGAAAAAGATACATTCTTCAAAAAACAATTTTTGCATTTATTATTTGGATCCTGTCCATGATAATGGTGCCATCAATTACCTGCCTCAAATTACTTCAGAGTACAAGATTGACTGATTTATTCATACATGTGATTTATAATTTAATCAAATTTCCTCTAATTATAATACATTTTGAAGTATATCTCAAGGATGTAGTGTCATCAACTACTGTAAGAATTTCTGTTTTCCATATTTTGATGTCAAAATTTCAGATTGTGTTAATTATAAATTTGAATTCTGATAAATTATCTTATTTAATTGCCCTTGCCAAATGTAGATTTACAATTCATTTAGTTACTTATTTAGTTAGAAGGAATATCATAAGTTGTATCATAAATTTCCATTTAATTTGTATACATTTGAAGTTGTTGTCAAATTAGATTATGATTTTGTTTCCTGACACTGCTTAGGAAAGTGGAATCTTCATCTTTTGGGGGTGGAGGGCATTATCCTGGTCTCATCTGTGCTTGTGAATTTGTTGGTTCCTCTTCTCCATGATCCAGAAATAGTTTCACCTTTTCTTGCTGAGGATTCTTTAAAAAAACATGAAAATCCCATAGGTTCAGATTGTGGAAAAACATGGCCAATGAACACTCTTGAAGGTCCAATAAAATGGGTTGAATCCAGCACCTGGTCTCTTTTATTGGCGGTTCTTTAATGTACAAATGGGATGAAATTTCATCTCATGAGGAACACTGAAATACTTTGAAAACTGAGATCCTGGCCTTACTCATTTGTGTATGGTGGTTTCAACCTGCCCTGCCAATCCCAGTAGAGGCACTTGAACCATTGGAAGTTATTTGTTCCCAATATACACTGAGGCTGTTAACACTTAGGACTATTCCTAAGTCCAAAGGGATTCCAGGGTTCCAAATCCCTGGTCCACAGTCTATTGGGAACCAGGTAGCACAAATGGCAGACAAACACACCAAGGTCCATTTGAGTGCATTCCTTCCCTCCTCTCCTGGTCCAGGGGACCATTTAATGCAAGGTAAAGTAGCCAGAGATCAATTTGCTAGAAGGTCAGAGCTCTCCATTTTTCCTGAGAGTGATCCCTGTGATTTTCACTGGGCAAGGCCAAGTGCCAGCTTCTCTGTTCTTTCGTGTGGCATAAAATCCTGCTAGATGCCTGCTGGTAGAGAGCTGGTAATAGGAAATGCTCTATCCCAGGGCTGTCAGACTTGTGGCCTGCTGCCAGATGTGTCACACGGTGGCCACACCTACACCCGGTTTAGCAAAGGGAAAAAAAGTCGTGATACATCATGTGACAATGCCATGACAACACAAGTTTGACACCCCTGCTCTACCCTGTCCTGATAACAATTTTCTTTCATTGCTCTGTTTCCATTACAAATGGAGCTGGCAAAAGAGGAATATAGTGTTTTTTCTATCTTGTGAATTAAACACAACCACAACAAACCAAACAAAACCACAAGTGACATGTATAAAAACCATTATAGCTGTTCTTAATGAGAGAGAATGATAAATCTGAGGCCCAAAACCAATGGTGATATAGGGAATATTTGTATATGAACGCAGGTGCAATTCAATAATCAGGTTAGCTGCAAAACAAAATTCTGTCAATTGTGCAGCTGCTAGAACCCATCTTCTATTCTAGTCAGCTAAATAAAATATCTCAGTTTTATTTCACAAGAATAGCTGTAGTGATTTGGAACCCAAATAAGATATTAGAAAAGGCAGAATCATATAGATTGTGACTGTTGTTTAAATATTGATTGTGTGGTTTAACTCCTTCATTTGGTCTGGAATAGAAAGCTGTGTATTTGTCTCTTTGTGACATGCATACATATACACAACAGACATACATAAAATCAGACAATCAAACAAAAAACAAATGGTCTGACCATTAGGCAGGAAACAATGATAGCTAGACAAATCGTACATCGTATAACTTTCCCTTTGCATTCTAAGATATGATGAAATACAAAGAGGAAATTGCATAACAGAACAACAAAATTGGAAGGGACCATGGAGGTCAGCTAGTCTAACCCCCTTCTCAAGCAGGAAACCTATAGCATTTCAGACAAATGGTTGTCCAATCTCTTCTTGAAAGCCTTCAGTGATGGAGCACCCATAATGTCTGAAGGCAAGCTGATTGATTGTTCTAATCATCAGGAAATTTCTCCTTAGTTCTAAGTTAGTTTTCTCCTTGATTAGTTTCCATTGCTTCTTGTCCTGCCTTCTGGTACTTTGGGGAATGGGCTGACCCCCTCTTCTTTTGGGCAGCCCTTTAAATATTGGAATACTGCCATCTTGTCACCCCTAGTCCTTTTTTTCATTAAACTAGACATATTCAATTCCTGCAAGTGTTATTTGTATGTTTTAGCTTCCCATCTCCTGATTATCTTTGTTGGTCTTCTCTTCACTCTTTCTAGATTCTCAACATCTTTTTTTTTAAAAATTGAAAACACTGACTCTACAGTAGTGATCAGAACATCAGGAACTAGTCTGCTTGGAATGGAGAATAGGTATAGGTCTTTTGTTGTAGATGCCTTGAGATAGTTCTATATAATATCCAAAGAAAATAAAGGGGAAAAAAAAGCATCGGGAAAACTATTAAATTTGCTGATTCCTCTAAAACAAGAATGTTGAACTTCCAGGGTAGAGTTGGTTTTGGGGGCATTTCCACAACCTGGCAGAAAAACAGGGGCTTCTGCCTTAAGCCTTACTCTATCGAAATGTTAATTATTGGTAAACCACAGTGCATTGGAAAAACAGCTACACTTTGACTTAGGGGTAAAATCTGTTGAATTCAGTCGGTCTTATTTCAGTCTTCAAAGGGCTTGTGCAATGTGTTAATTTTAAAGAGGAAAAGGTACATTGAAGTGCAGGAACATACTCATAATACCATTTCTGCAACTCATTCAAACATCTGCCTCTTTTCCCAGGATCCTGTGGCTTTCTTCTGCAGCTGGAGCAAGAACCAGGGGGTGGGAAATGTTTGATTTAGTGAGTCATTGCCAGGGACTGAATGTGCCCCTGCACCCTCTGCAGTCTCCTTATCTTTTGAATTCAAAATATTGCACAGACTTAATCTTCAATTAACAAAAGAAAAGAGGTTTGTTTTCACAGTGGCTGTATGACTTGTGGAATGAGATGTCCAGGGGAAGATTACAGCAGAAAGGAAAATTCAGTGCCTGAAGAATAAATGGATGATGTTTTAAGGCCCTATCACACTGGCCGACGGATGCAAAACGTTTGTAAAAAGGACACAGTGGACGAGAAAAATGTTCCATCCTCCATCCGTTGTTGTCCGCTCTTCAAAAGGGGCAAATTTTTGCATAACCAGAGCGGATAACACGGAAAGGAACGGACCGTGGGGAGGACGCAGGGCAGATGGAAAGCAGATGCTCCACGGAACCCTAGCGGATGGAAGCGGATGAGAGCGGATGACACATCCGCAAGGCTTCCGGAGGACCAAGCAAAGCGGACGCGAAACAGAAAGAGCGGATGCAGAGCGGACGCCGAGCAGAATGTAAAGGCGGATGCACAGTGGAAAGCCTAGCGGATGAAGCCGGAATGCACAGCGGAAGCCTAGCGGAAGCCTAGCGGATGCCTAGCGATTCACTGTGCCATGTGGGGAGGGATGCATTGCATCAGCCCCAACGGATGTAAGGGAGGCAGCTCCCAAGCAGGTCACCATTCAGAGGAAAGACCTGCTTCCAGAACAAATCGACTGCCTGCCTGCCTGCCCTTTGCCAGCCTGCCTGCCTTGCCTGCCTGCATGCCTGCCAGCCTTGCTGCCTGCCAGCCTTGCGCTGCCTACCTGCTAGCCTTGCTGTCTGCCTGCATGCCAGCCTTGCTGCCAGCCTTGCTGCCAGCCTGCCTCCAAAGCCTGCCTCCCAGCCTTGCTGCCTGCCAGCCTTCCTGCCAGCCTTACCTGCCAGACCTTCCTGCCAACCTGCCTGCCAGCGCTGCCTGCCAGTCTTGGTGCCTGCCTTCCTGCCAGCCTTCCTGCCAGCCCTTCTGCAGCCTTGGTGCCTGCCAGCCTTTCCTGCCAGCAAGCCTGCCTGCCTGCCTGCCAGCCTTGCTGCCAGCCAGCAACCCCACAACCATGGGAAGAAAGAGAAGCCTCAGCCATCTTGCTGCCAGCCTTGGCAAGAGGGACAGGGCCAACCCTCCCATATCCCCTAGCCCTCACTCTGCTCTGCTGGGGCTTCTGTAGCAGCGGGCTCGCTCCTTCTGGGCTGGGGCTTCTGCTGCTCTGCTTCTGGAAAGAGCTGATGATGATGCTTATGGCGGTGGTGCTTCTGCTCGTGCTTACTCTGCTGATGCTGCTTCTGGTGGTGGTGCTTTCTGGTGGTGCTTACTCTGCTGATGCTGGTTCTGGCGGTGGTGCTTTCTGCTGATGTGCTGCTTTATGGCAGTGGTGCTTCTGCGCTGGTGCTTCTCTGCTGAAGCTGCTCCTCGTCCGGCTGGTCCTACTGGTCCTGCTGGTCTGCTGGTCCTGCTGGTGCTACTGGTCTTGCTCGTGCTCCTGGTCTTGCTCATCCTCTGGTCCTGCTCGTGCTCCTGGTCTTGCTTGTTCTGCTTGGTGCTTACTCTGCTGTTGCTGATCTGGTCCTACTGGTGCTGGTGCTGGGTGCTGGTGTGCTGGTGCTGCAGTGCTGCTGCTGCTCATCTCTGCTGCTGCTGCTGCTGCTGCTGCTGCTGCTGATGATGATGAACCTGCTGGTGCTGCTGGTGGTGGTGTGGAGGAGCAGCCCCTACAACCTGGAAGCCCCTCTGATGAGGGCCCATCTGGTCCTGCCAAAGGGAGGAAGAGGAGACGGCAAGAAACGGGAGAGAAGGCAACACAACATCAAGGAGAACATGAGGATGAGGTGCTTGGAGTGGCTGAGAGAGAATGACTATCTATGGCGGAAGGGACACAAGCTCTACAGGGACACCAAAAGGAAGCAGGGCTGCTTGGAGGGAGAAGGCAGAGAGCCTGGGCTACACTTTGGAGGTGCTCCTCGGCTGAATGGTAAGCACATGCACACCTGGTACAGGAAGCTGCACCTTCAAGAAATCTGGCCAGGCCGCGGTCAAGCTGACAGACAGAGAGACCTACGTCATGGCTAAAGTGCAGCTTCCTGGAGGGGTGAAATCCGCCACCGAGAGAGCAGCCCCTCTCACAACTCTCTCTCTCAGGCAGCCTGCTGAGAACCAGTCCTCTTCCGGCTGAGAGTCAGCTCCTGTCTCCAGGCAGGTGTCTGTGGAGTGTGCCACGACAGAAGAACCCGCGGACAGCTGTTCTAACTGTGGCGGAGGCGTGGAGGACTCCCTGGCGAAGTGGGAGAAAGGAGACAGCACTTTCCACCACAGTCCTACCCACATCCACCCCCAGCTCCACCTCCACAGAAAGGCAGAGAGATCAGACAGGAGGGCAGAGCACACTGTTCCTGCTAGAGATAAGAGACACCCGACTCCTCATCCTCCAATTGCAAGCCCTTCCTCACCTATGTCAACCAGACCCTCACGGACATGGCGGAACCCCAGTACCAGGTGGTGAAGGACAGGATCAGCCGATTTGCTTCACAACCCTCCAGATCCAGATGAACCTGCTCCCGCCCAGTCCAGGTCTGCTCCTCCACCCCAGGTGATGTCCCTCTCATCCCCAAGGCTTTCCACAGGCCCTCACCTACCAGGGCTACGGCCTACCAGGAGGTCAGCAGCACAAGGCAGCAGCCTCCCAGTCCAGGCACAAGAACTCATCGGACGCCACCATTGCCACCGGTTCCACTGATGCCAACCAATGCCACACGCCACTGATGCACAAGGCCACCCCAACCAACTGATGCCAACCCATGCATGAGCACCGATGCACCGATGCTACCACAGCCAAGTCCTCACACAGCTGCAGACCAGGACAGCCCCACTGACACTGCTCCTTCCCCACCCCAACAGCCAAGCCCGGCCTCAGTACATCTGTTGTCGGTACTGGGGCTTACACCCCATGGCATGGAGGAAGGAGCTCTCAACATCAAGGGGCTGAGCCAGCTGTCTGAGAGCTTCCTCAACACACCCCCCGTTGTCCTCTCGGGGCCAGGCACCCCAGTGGGGCTTCCCGACCAGCACTCCAGCAGCAGCCGCCCTCCACTAGCACCTTGGACCCTTCACCCCTGAGACTGGGCACACCCTCTAGTGACCGTAAGAGTGCCAGAGAGACTGGGTGGCTACCTGTAGACTTTATTTGGACACTTGACTTGGGTCATTTTTCTTTTACAGCTTGTTATTAATAAAGATTATTACTTTGCTTTCACAACACTTGCTTCATTTATTTTGTAAATAAAGTCTTGGTGGAAACTTTAGAAATGGTTTAAGCCTTTGCATGCTTGTGGATGGGTAAGGATAGCAGTGGGATGGGCAGGGATACCTGTGGGATGGGTAATAGCTGTGGGGATGGGCAGGGATACATTTGGATGAGTTAAAGATAGCTGTGGGATGGGTTGAGATAGCTGTGGGGATAGATAAACCTCCAGTTGCAAGCATAGTGCGGACTGTATGGTCCACCCTCCCAGGTGCTCACTAATGTAATCATGCAATCCATCTCATGTCAACATAAACAAACTCTTTATTGAATGCCCTGCTCATTTGTTAGGCCCACCCAACATACATGGCCCAATCTTCATCAGTGTGGATGAGAGACAGGGTGAAAGGAAAGCATCCATTACATCATCAATCATCCTGTACTTGCATTCCACTGCTCCAACTGGAAGAGTTGCAACCAGTGTTTCAGGAAGGTTTGCAACTGCTTCATTCGCCTTTCACGTGAGGCTCTCTTGGGGCCGTTGAATCCTCATGTGTCTATCAGGTTTGCCCTTGGCCTCATTTCCCAGGCTCCATGTCCCCCATTGCCGTTGGAGGTCCACGAGCCTGTTCTGCAAGACTGGGTAGCGGATGCATGAGATTGTGCAGGAATGCAGCAAGCTTCCACGATCCTCCTCACACCGGTCTGTGGGCAATGCTGCAATGGTGGGTGAGAAGTACCTGGAACTGTTGGCCAGGATGCCAAAGGCAAATTCTCCACCACACGCCCCTGCCCTGGACAGCCTGTAGTTGAAGATCCTCTCTTCATGGTGAGGCATCTGGAGGTGGTAGGGCTCAATGAAGGTAGGTTCTGAGGGAGAAGGCGTCATCCCCACAACGAAGTAAGGGCAAATCTTGGCTGTGGTTGTTGGGCAGGGGTCTGGATCTGGGAAGCCATGATGAGGTTGCATTCCAGCCCCTCCTGAGGCACTGGCGTTGTATACTGGGCATCTGAAGATGAGCCCATTGCCTGAAGCCATCGATGTACATGAAGCTTGTAGTCAGCAATCGACCATGGCGAAGAGGACGATGCTGAAGAAAGCCTTGTAGTTGAAATAAGTGGACCCCGACTTGGCTGAAGCCTTTGCAGGCCACCTGCTTGCCATCTATGGCTTCCAACGGTGTGAGGAAGTTTCCACCTCTGGATACAACTGCTCTGTAAACTTTGTTCCAAGCCTCTTCAGTGGAGGGGCACTGGAGGAGCTCCTCCAGGAATTCTTTCAATGATGGCCTGCACCACTTCTCTGACCACACATGCTGATGGTGTTTGTGTGGCACCCTCCAGCCGTACGCATGCTCCTGTAGGTGGTCCCGGAGGCAGGTGGGCGCAGAGTCAGTGCCCACCTTGAGTCCAGGGTCCAGGCTTTGGGCTGGAAGTTGGTGCTCTGCTTGTCCAACCTGGTGTCAGCCGCTCCACAACTTCATCCAAAAGGCGGCAGCATCCTTATGAAAGTTCTGGAATGCACGAGTGTCTTCGTTCCTGAGCTCCAACCATCAGCTTTGTTGTATAGTCCGTAACTCTGCTCTCCTCCCGATTCATCTTTGGGACCCAGATGCTTCTTGGCCATCTCCTTTTCTTCTGTAGTAGAGTTGAAAAGAGCCTGTAGGATGGCTTCGCACTGTTTGCAGAATGATGGTGGCTACCAAAAAGGACTGTGTACGATCATGGTGGACATCAATGGATGCAGTGGAAGAGGAAGAGCAAGAAGCAAGGCTGGAGAGGTCTGCACAGCTGGGCTGCTTGGCTGAAAGTGAGATCAGGTGAGTTGCTCCCCCTTTTATAGCAATATAGGTTTTCCCCCTATGTGTCCTTTGTACCTCTAGGCATCCTCTAGACATCCTTAATATCCGAGATAGTCCCCTCTGCGAAACGTTTTTTTCCATTTAAAATGCTTTCTTGTGAGCTGCAAATCCGCTTTCATCCTTTCTCCGTCTGTGGCTACTAACGCTGCGCGTCATATCCGTGGGTCCGTTCTCTTCCTCCCTGTGTCCGATTTCCGTTGGAGCGGATTTGAGTTGCACGGATGCGCAAGCGGATGCCTAGTGGATGTAGCGGACGCATAACGGATGCCGACGGATGCAGAACAGATGTTCCCCATATGCCTAGCACGATGCAGAACGGACCCGTTGGATATATTTTCCCTCCACAAAGTTTTGAGCAGCTCAAAACATTTTGAGCGGATGAATGTCAGTCGACGGATGCTGGATGGATAGAGAGGAAGAAAAACGGACGCAGTGAGTACAAAACGGAAGCATCGCTTTAACCAACGGATAGCAAGTGTTTTTCTCTGTTTTACATCCTCTTTCCATCTGTTGGAGCAGTGTTGCATGGGCTTTAAATCCTTAACCATTTGTAGTTCTGTTGCCGACACCGATCATTTTAAGTAGGAGAGTAGCTCAAATCTTAGCAAAGAATTTCTATGTGGCTTAAATGGAAGGCTGATTCCTAGGAATTTGTCAGCCAGCATTTCTAAATTAAAACAGCATAACTTTGACCTATTAATTTTGAATGAATGAGCTATAAAGAGATAATCACAAGGGAACTTCTCATGGTCTGATTGCTTTATAATTACTCAGGGAAAAAAGTCATGATATATATTTTCTATCAATCAGTTCACTGCAACTATATTGTCTGGAATAACTGTAAAAATGATGAACCAACAGACTGGTTGTGGGCATCTTCCCTTCCATGCTGAAATGTTTTTTAATATGGCCATATAATTTAATGCTGATATTGGAAGGACAAATTGAGTTTTATTATAATATATCAAACATTTAGTCTATAGTCTTATATTTTCTTCTTTTATAGGAGAAAAATCAGATATTGTTCATGGATCCTGCTCACAAAAAGGTATTATATGTCAGCAAATTCATTTAGCTAAGGGCTAATCTGTAATGATTTATAAGGGATTTAAAAAGAACATTCTAGCAGGATGGCCAATAAGTTTAAATAAATAAATAATAGAATTCAGTGTGAAACAGATTTATGCCAAGTATCCCATATTGCTGAAAGGTTTGACAGTCTCAGATATTGAAGAAGTACATGTGAAAATTTAACATACAATACCATGGAACATTATTTTTTCACACTGTCAACAGTCTTACTGTCCTGGCTGAACAATGGACAGTGGAGGAGGGAACATGATTATGGCTTAATAATTATGATATTAAAAATTATTGTGATCTTTTTCTCCTTCCCTTTCAGAATTACTACTTTTGGGACATCTGCAGCAAAGTCATAAAAGTTGAGATGCTGTCTTTGATGCCATAATCATAGCTGCCCTTTTGATGTTTTGTAACCTCTCTGCAGATGTCCCAATCACTTTTTCTTTGAGAATAACCTGTTATAATCCAAAATGAAAACTTTTAACAACAGCCTTTTTTTTTAATCTCAGTCTCTTCTCATTTTTTTCTGGACAATCTTCCACAAAACTCCTTTGCCTTAAAAAAAATCTACTCTCAATATCTTAGTAAGTTAAACCATCATGTTGATACTGACTTCCTGGCCAAACATTAGCTTCAGTTGTGTTAGAAAGGAAACAGCAACAAAACAGAGCTTGGAAAAGACCGTGAAGAGCAAACTGACTGAATTAATGCTTGTTGTACAGATGCTGTGATGCCGATTCTATATGCTTTGCCACAAACTCACTCATAAAAAACTACATCTGAAGGAGCGAAGCAAAATTATACTCCTTGAGCACAATTACACGGCAGTACATTTAACTGAAATTAATAATCCAAATGAACAGAAATGAGATAAGGCAGGAAGGCAATTTGGGAAGAAATGAGGCAGTTTTGCATTCCCATGCAACTAAATTAGCAGTTGAAATAGAAAACAGAATGGGGCCAACACATTTCTTTTCTCTTTTGCTCAACCCTTCTTAATATGTATAGCTTGTTTGTGAAGACTTTTGAAAAACCAAGTAGGCTTTCAGTAGCTTTGGGGAATGGAAGTCTTTTGGCTGTTAACTGCATTTAATAATTCCAAGTCCAAATCACAGTTTGATTTGCCAAGTGCATTGATATTTTTGTAATTTAGGCATTCCTAAATGCATTTGAGATTCTAGCCAATGACAGGATTATGAAAAGCCTAATGAAATAGGGAGAACCAATTGCATATTTCTTCTTTTAAAGCAGTACTCCCATATGTTATTTTATAATTATCATTTTAATTTTCATTATTTCAAGAATGAAAATTAGCATATGTACTTGAGCATATGTGGTGTTTATGTTCTTCAAGAAACCTAACTCAACTTGGATATGCTGAACTTTGTCTTATGATTGGGTCAAACTCTGGAAAGGATCAAACTTTGGCCATGGGCAATATTTATTTGCTTATTCCCCAGCATAATCTATGGGAGTAGATTTCTAAAACCAACATGTATATACTTTCTGACACCCAGGAGAAAAATGAAAACTATTTTTATTAATTTTGAACTTATGACCTTGCTGCAATTCTAATTTATTCTTTCTTTCAAATAATAAACTATGGTACCCTTAATATAGTACCCATCAAGGTTAGCTGCTTTTTCTAAGTGCTCCAATATTTCCTACAATATAGCTCCATGGGGTTTATCATTAAGGACAGGTGATAGCCTTGGAGGAAAGACTACTTCAGAGGAAAGTTACATGCATAAGCAAAAGTTTATTGCACCCCTTTCCTCTTTAAAATAATCCTGATCATGGAATTTCCCAGTCATTCCCAATTTGGACATTTATCTTATCTAGTGGTTAAGAACTTGGGTTTATTGCCTGGAAGGTCAACAATTTGAGACCCAAGTACTGTATGATGGGGTGAGCTCCCATTCTTGCCCCAGGTCATACCAACCTAGGATGAATGCAGGCTAATTCAAGTAGATAAATAAATACTATTTTGGTGAGAAGTAACAGGGTCCCATGTGCCTCGGCATACAGTCATGATAGAGATATTATTTGATTGGATGGGAATTCTGGGAGTTGAAGTCTACAAATCTTAATGTTGCCAAGATTGAACACTCCTGATCTAGATTATTATATATTGTTATCTCAGAATTCATTCTTTCTCCAAAGCTATACTTTTCATTAAGATTCTTGGAATGCAGTTGATATACATTGCTATATATTAACTTCACCCTCTGTGTTCATCATCCTTTAAACCTAGGCCAATGGAATAGGATATCTATATTTTTGTGTTAATAAAGGAACAATAACCAAATAAGGAAACAATAACCAAAGCACCTGCAGGACCTATTATACAGGCATAATTGTTTGGCATCTAAATTATAAAAGATAATTTACAATGATAATTCAGTTAATGAAATAAAGAGGGGAAATTAGCTGCCTAGAAATTATTCCCTGGGAAATATAGTGTACTGACAGCATTGTTACATTTTGATTCAGTAAACAGACTGCTTAGCATAAAAATGGATTGCAAAGTTGTGACTCTTTTCCTGGTCAAGAATATGTTCAGCATGCATACATAAGTGTAAGATAGTGATTAAAATGTTGGATTGTGACTGGGAAGACTAAGATTCAACTTTCAAGCATGGAGTTCAGTATTTAATTTGTGTAACCTAAAGATAACAGTGGGAAAAACCTTCATGGTTTGTTTTGTTTTCCTACTGGATGTAAAAGCAGAATATCAATATAATCTGTTATTCAAAGGAGTGGGTGAATTCACAACCCTAACCCATTTACATTGATGAATGTGTAGCTGGCAGGAATCACAGCCAATGTGTATAATGATGAACTTTGCTGTTAAATCAATATTTAATAAATATTCAATAAATTATTTGGAACCTGATTGATATCAGTAGATCTTAGAATGAGATTTATTCAGTGGAAATATAGCACAAACATTCAGGAATGCTAGCACCTAACACCTGATGGGTATGTTAAAGATACCATACATTACTATTTAAAATAAAATTTAAAAAAAACCCTCAAGTTGTAGCTACCAACTCTTGAAATGTTGGAATAGACAAATCTTTATTTGGCATCAAAACAAAATCTGGTGTTGGCATCAGCCTGGGGTCATGGGAAGAGTTTTCCATCATTGGAAAACATCAGAAACTGTCTATTGCACTGACACATGACCTGGGACTCCTTACAATGCTCTAAAACATTACCACACCTGATCTCATGCAAATATCTGTTTGCCAGCAATCTGTTTGTCAACTCATGGAAATGCTGATTTCAATCTCCCACTTGATATAGAAATGAACACATGGTTCCAGTTGTTGTCCTATATCAATAGGACTATTGTATCTGGCTTGCAAAAATTCCACATATGCACTTTTTGTTTTTTGAAATTAGAATATGCACAAGGTGGGGTGTTTTTTTCCCCCATCTTAGAGTTTTCCCTTGGCTTCCCTTCCTTTTTATATGGCTGTCCACCTGTCATGAGACTCTGGATAGCTAACAATTCATTAAAAAGCATAAAGAAAAACAAAACCCTCAAAGCCTTTCTTTCAGTCATTTATACCCTGGTCATCTCCTATATGGACTACTGTTATGGGCTGCACATGAGGCTACCGTTGAAGATAATTTGGAGGTTACAACTAGTGGAGAATTTGGCAGTGACAGCTGTTTTGGGCATGTAAGTTGTGCATGTAACGGCTCCTGAACCCCTGGCCTGAGTCCACCACCAGGCCTTGAGCCTTTGGAAATGTGCCACAGAAGTGTTGAGCGAGCAAATAGAGCTGCATGAATGCATTTGCTTGCCTTCACACACATGGAACCATCCCCTCCCCCCCCCCGCCAGTCCGCAAAGCCAAAAGGTTGGAGAACTCTGGCATATAACATCTCTGCTATGTAAGCTGCATTGGGTGACATTCTGCTTTAAATTCAAGGTGTTGGTTATCACTTTTAAAGTCCTTCATGGCATGGGACAAAGTTATGCGACAAACTGTCTCTGCCGAATTACATCATACATTTTGTCAGACAGGGAATATATGTTGTAGAAGCCATTGGTTAAAGAATTCTGATTGACAGGATCTCAAAGAAGACCCTCCTGTGCTGTTACCTTCACCATTTGTAACATGTTAACCCCCACAAATAAGATTTCTGGCCATCTGGCATTTCAAAAGAATGTTAAGATCTGGCTCTGACAATTGGCATGGAGGGCAAAGAGTGACATAGGGAGTGGTTGGTAATGTGACAGCACTCCATCTGCCTTTTTAATTCTATAATACTTTAATGTTAACCTTGTTCTTAACTTTGGTTTACTTTTGTTTTCATTTGTGCTTTTATATCATTTTTTATGTTTTCGTTGCAAACCTCCCAGAGTCATTTAGGTGAAATGGTTGGTGTAGAAATGTGATAAATAAGAATAAACAAATAAATACAAGGCAAACAATAATATCACAGGCTTGCTCACTATCCTGCCCGACTGCCTGGGAGAACCACAACATCTTCAAAGCCTTGTAAAAGGCCAGCAGCATCCTGATTCAAAAGGTTAGGGCCATCTGAATTGCAGAAGATCTGCTGTTTCATAGCACAGACACTATGATAGAAAAGGAATGCTTTCCGGGTTCCCCTTATATGGTGTTATTTAATAGCAGAGATCTGGAGCAATTTCAAAGGATAGGCAGAAATAATTGGATACAGGTTGTCTCACAAATAAACCAGCCCTGTGCCATGAAGGTCTTTAGGTAATAGTCAGCATCTTGACTTATATCCAGATGGCTGCACAACTCATAAATTTAAAGTGTTACCTGGACATATGGAGGTGTCCCTATTACTCCTCCTTTCTGGACCAGTTGTAGCTTCCAAGTGAACTTCAAGAACAAAACATTGAACTTCAAGAACAAAACCTATGAACACACATTGAAATAATGCAGGCAGCAGGTTATCAAAGCATGAGTGACCATAAGACGAACTTCTGATTTAGGAATAGGTATAATTGGCAAGATGGAAATCTGCAAAGCCCCCCCCCCCCCCGATGTANCAAAGCCCCCCCCCCCCACGATGTAGTTGTCATATTCTTCAAGCAAAGCCATGAGTAGGAAAATCTTACATAGTAGCCCGCTAGCTCTGTCAGGGAAAATGCTACCCCATTCTGATCTAAAGATGGCAAATCCCCAGATCCTATGGAGATTTTCAGTCATCCAGGTCATGGATCCAGGCACCCAGATCCAAATCTCCCAATATTATAGCCATTTAGTCTGGCTTATTGAACTTGACCCTATTCATATGCTTGCTTAATAAATTATATAATACCTATATTATTATTTTATAAATAACTCAAAGTGGGGAACATGCCTAATATTTCTTCCTCCCCCCATTTTCCCTACTACTACAAAAACCTCGGTGAGGTGAGTTCGGTTGAGAGAAACAGACTATTCCAAAGTCACCCAACTGGTTTTTGATGCCTAAGATTAGAACTCATAGTCTCCTGGTTTCTAGCCTTGTGCTTTAACCACAAGACCAAATTGGCTGTCATTCCTCTCCAGACAGCAACCTCCAGTCACTGAGGAAACCTTGATGATTTGATTTAGAAAGTCAGGAAAGGGATATATAATTGATTATCATTGGCATATTTATGATACCCAACCCTATGCTGTCATAGGGCCCCACCTAGTACTTTATGTGGATATTAAATAGAAGTGAGGAAAGAATGAGCTCTGTGGAACCCTATAAAGCAGTGGCACTGCTCCCTTGTCAGTGCAGGTAGGAATCAACTCTGGACAAAGGAAGGGAACAATTGCAACACCATGACCCCATGCTCCCAACTTCCTGAATTTGTCCAGTAGGGTGCTATCATTTATGGTATTGAAAGTCACATTGTGAGATCAAAGAACTCCAATATGAACCACCAGTATTCTAGTTCTCCTTGAAGTCATTATAAAGTATCCTCTGATTGAAAACTTCCCTCCTGGCACATTCAATCAGTTTGTAACTATGCATGCCAGCCCAGCCCATTCATGTACAATTTGGCCATGGATGGAGAGGTCTTATTACATGTGACCTGGCATTCAGTACTACCAACCAGAGGGCTGGGCTTGGGGACCACTAAGTCCACCAAATCATCAAAATGATCAGTCTGATCCTAGTCCCCCTTCAAATATTCATGTCACAAAGGAGATATTATTATCTGATCCAGCTCTCCCATAGCCCAAAGAACCCCATCCAAACCAGCCACTGACAACCAGAAACTGACAACCAGCCACTACTCCTTATTGGCCATTTCTAACTTGGCATTCAGTCCTTAGTCCTAGTCAGCTACTGCCTTCTCACCACAGTCCTTATCCAATCTGTTCTCACCAGGGACTACAGGGACAAAAACAATCCCATAGCCCTCCCTTCTAATTGGAATGATCTGGAAGGTTGCCATTGTTCCTTGTTCATTTCTTAACCAGAGAGAACATCAGTGTCTGGTTTCTTCATCATCATGGGCCCATCAGCATCATCCAATCACAATACATATTGAAACTTCTAAATGGATATTGCAGAGAGGCAGCATAGATAGCATAGGATCCTATCATTCAGTGCTATTTCCAAAAGATGCAATGATAATCATTACCTGGAGCAGGAGTGTCAAACTCAATTTCATTGATAGCTACATCAAGGTTGTGTTTGACCTCAGGGAGCCAGGGTGAACGTGGCTGGGGTGGGAGTGATCAGCTCGACGTCACTTATATCGGGTGCACTTGAGATGGCCTGAGCACTCTGTCAGCAAACATGGACTCCCAAGCTTCATTTTGGGCTGTGACAGTCTCCTGCAACCCTCTGCCAGCAAAAACACAGCCCTCCAAGCTCTGTTTTTGCTGGCAGAGGGTTGCAGCCAGAAACAGAGCTTGAGAGCCCATTTTCACTGGCAGAGGCACTGCAGGACAGTCCTTTGCTGTTTCCAGGGCAGCCCTGTGGTCCAGATCTAAGCACCCCATGGGCAAGATCTCCCCCCTGGGCCTTGAGTTTGACACCCCTGACCTACAGCTACAATCTCCACAACAGCCCAGAACTCAGGCATCACACTGATCTCTCTCCTACTCAATATTAGCAACCAGGTGCCCAGGCCATCCAAAATATTAAAGCTTAGCATTCCAGGGTCATTTCCATTGCTGCCACTGAGTAGAAATATAGTCATTGGTTGCAGCCAGATTTTCTACTGTTGACAAATTGAAGATGTCCAACAGGTCCACTGCAATCTACCCTCCACCAACTAAATAGTAGCATCTCCAAGTCAACGCAAATCCTCCTCACCACTGTTGATATTCACCACCTGACTCATGGTGCTGTTGCTGCTGCCACTCCACATCTTAATGACCCTAGTTGATTCGAGATGTGGCATTTTGACTGAGGCTTCCCACTTTCATATATGTATGTACAAAGGGGACAGAACTTTGTGATATTGCATGAACCTCCTTATAGATTTTGAGAGCCAACAGATATCTTTCTACATGATGGTCTAGGCTAGGAGTGTCAAACTCGCATCATCACGGCAGTGTCATGTGAATATTGGGATTTTTTCCTCCTTCGCTAAACTGGGCAGGGGCGGTTTAGCACATGATGCATCTGGCCCCACAGGCTGCAAGTTTGACACCCCTAGTCTATTCAAACTGGGAAACAAAATTCAATTGAAATAGCCTTAGGTAACCAGAAGGAAAACTGTGTGGTAAAATTGCTCACTGTGAACAGCATTAATGATTATGATTAAAACGATAATTGCTGTGTTACTATGGAGAAAGATATACTTTAGAAGTAGTCTGTGAAGAAAAATTAAAGAATAAATATGCAGCCATTCTCTCTTCCCCCACCCCCACCATACTTCCCACAAACCTCACAATCTGTGTAAATTTAAAATTAAAGTACAAATAATATATACTACAGGGGAGGACTTAATTTTATTTTTCTCTTTTGAACAAGCAGCACACTCAATAAACCAGTCAGCAAATTTGCTTTACTGCTGTCATTGTCAGGATACAAACAGATGGAGTAATTTGATTAACTAATTTTAGCAAGTTTAGCTTTGAGTATTAAAGCCCCTGTCACACTGCACCAATGGATGGAAAGAGGATGTAAAAGAGACAAAAACACTTGCCATCTATTGCTTAACGTGATGTATCCGTTCTGTACTCACTGCCTCTGTTTTGCTTCCTCTTTATCCGTCCAGCATCCGTTTATTGACGTTTCATCCGCTCAAAAAGTTTTGAACTGCTCAAAACTTTTGAGCGGAAAATGTATCCAATGCGTCCGTTCTGCATCCGTTCTGCATCCGCAAGGCATCCGTTCTGCATCAGTTACGCATCCGCTATATCCGCTAGGCATCCGCTGCGCATCCGCGCAACTCGCATCCGCTCGGACGCAGGGAGGAACTGCAGGGCAGCAGGGAAGGACGTGGAACTGGATGCAGAACGGATGCCTTAGCGGGATGCAGCACGGAAACAAACCATTTAAAATGGAAAAAAACGTTCGCAGAGGGGACCTATCTCGGCTATTAAGATGTCTAGAGGATGCTAGGAGGATGCAAAGGGGACACCTAGGGAAAAACCTATTACTGCCTATAAAAAGGGGGAGCAACTGCATCTGGATCTCCACTTTCAGACAGCAGCCCAGCTGTGCAGACCTCTGCAAGCCTTCATCTGACTCTTGCTCTTCCACAGCATCTAGTCATGTCCACCGTGGATCGTAACACAGTCCTTTTGGCAGCCACCATCATTCTGCAAAAACAGTTGCAAAGCCATTCTACAGGCTCTTTCAAACTCTACTACGGAAAGAAAAATAGGCGGCCAAGAGCGTCTGGGTTACGAAGATGGATCGGGAGAAGAGCAGAGTACGGGACTGTACAAACAAGCTGATGGTGCGGAGCTCAGACATTGAAAGACACCGGTGATTCCAAACTTTATGAGGACTGCTCCAGCTATGTTTGACGAAGGTTTGTGGAGCGGCTTGACACCCAGGTGACCAAGCAGAGGCACCAAATTCGCCAGCCTGGAAACCTGGGCTCAAGTGGCACTGACCTCTGCGGCCACCTGGCCTCCGGGGCCACCACAGGAGCATGCAGTTATGGCTGGAGGGGTGCCACAACACAGCAGCATTGTGGTCAGAGAAGTGGTGCAAGCATCATCCGAAGAAACCTGGAGGAGGCTCCTCCAGTGCCCCTCCACTGAAGAAGGCTGGAATGAAAGTTGCCAGAGCCAGTGGTATCAGAGGTGGAAACTTCCACACACCGTTTGGAAGCATAGATGGGCGAGCACGTGCCTGCAAAGCCACCACCCAAAGTCGGGGTCCACTTATTCAAACTAACAAGGGCTTCTGCAGCATTGTTCCTCTTCGCCATGGTCGATGCTGACTAACTAAGTTCATTGTACATCGATGCTTCAGGCAACGGGTCATGTTGCAGATGCCCAGGTTTACAACACAGTGACCTTCAAGGAGGGCAGGGAAATGCAACCTCATCATGGGCATTCCCAGATCCAGACCCCCTGCCCAACGACACGCAAGATGTGCCCCTACTTTCATTGTGGGGATGACGCCTTTTCTCCCTCAGAACCTACCTTCATGAAAGCCCACACCTCCAGAACTCCTCACCCGTGAAGAGAGGATCTTCAAACTACAGGCGTCCAGGGCAAGGCGGGTAGTGGGGAACCGGCCTTTGGCATCCTGAGCCAAACGGTTCCAGGTACTTCTCATCCAACCATGCAGTGTCGCCCACAGACCGTGAGGAGGATCGTTGGAAGCTTGCTGCATCCTGCACAATCTCATTGCGCACATGCTTACCCAGTCTTGCAGAACAGGCTCATTGGACTCCAAAAGCCATGGGGCATTTGGAGCCTAGGGAATGGAGCAAGGCAAAACTTGATAGACACTGGGATGTGCAAGGCCCCAACAAGCCTCACGTGAGGGAAGAAGCAGCGCAACCTTCTGAAACCCACTGTGCAACTCCTCAGCTGGAGCAGTGGAGTGGCAAGAAAGGATGATAGATGCTAATGGATGCTTTCCTTCAGGCCTGTCTCATCACACAGATGAGATTGGGGCCATGATGTTGGTGGCCCTACAATGAACAGGGGCTTTAATAAAGAGTTGTGTTTATTGTTGACATGTTGTGTTATCAATGATTACATTTAGTATTCATAATGAAGTGCCATAGGTTGTGGCACCTGGAGGGTGGACCATATAGGTCCTCACTATGCTTGCCTGGAAGGGGTTTATCTAATCCCACAGCTATTACCCATCCCAAAGGTATCCCTGCTTCATTCCACAGTATCCCTGCCCACCCCACTGCTATCTTAACCATCCCACAAGCATGGCAAGGCTTAAACACATTTCTAAAAGTTCTCCGCACCAAGACTTTATTGAAAAAACTAAGAATTGAAGCAAGATCGTGTGATAATGGTCTAAAGATAGACTTTCTTGAGCAACGGAGCTAGAGAAAAAAGAAAAATGAGCCAAGGCCAAGTGTCCAAATAAAGTCCCATCAGTAGCCAGCCAGCCAGTCTCTGGCACTCCTCTTGTAGGACAAGGCCATCGGAAGTTGGTAGCCCGGTTTCCTCAGGGGTAAGGGTCGCTAGTGCGGTGAAGGTGTGTGCTTGGTTGGCTGGAGTGGTGCGTTCTGGAAGCACGACTGGGACTGCGCATGGCAGCAAAGAGGAAACAGGAGCGCGTGAGTTGTACGAGTAGCTGTTTGTGGTGAATTTGACTTTCGAGGCGGGTCAGCCCCGGCGCTTGATGTGTGGAGCAGCTCCTTCACTATCCAGTTTCGGGGCTTCAGCACCATCCCTAACTAGCACGAGGGACAGATGTATTGAGTGCGGCGCTTGCATGTGGGTGGAGCGGAGCAGTGATGGAGTGGGCGTCGGGCAGGAGGTGTGGACAGGGTTGAGGGCATGTGCCCATGGTGTCGTGCTCACTCCTCGCCGCTTGATCTGCGCGTTCTGGATGGCGTAGGCATGTAGGGGTTTTGTCGTTATCCAAGTGTGGGCAATGCATTGAGGCGGTGTGCATGGGATAGGAACTGGTGGCAAACGGTGTCGCCTGATGACTCTGTGCCTGTGATTGCGAAGGGCTGCTGCCTTGTGCATGCTCTGACCTCCCTGGTAGCCGTATCCCTGGTAGAATGAGGGCTCTGTCGGGAAGCCTTTGGAATGGGAAGGGACGGATCTTACGATGGGGGTGCGAGAAGCATTTGTCCTATGAGGAGTGCGGAGCAGGTTCCACTAGGATCATGGATGGTTGTGAAGCAGGGGTAGCTTGCAGCTCATGCCGGAGCCTCCTCAACCACCTGGTACTAGGGGTGCCACATTCGTAACTCTCTGAGGCGCTCTGTTGATTTGACACCATAGGTGAGTGAAGTGGCGCTTGCGTGTTGGAGGAGCTGTAGGAGTCGAGGTGGAGAGGCCCTCAGCTAGAGAGAGGAGATCTATGCTGGTCGCCGGATGTGTACTCACTTCGACTATCTCCAGTCCAGGACAGAGGTGCTCTGCCCCTTACCTTGCGGTGTCGTTAGTGACCTCTACTGCCTTATCAAGTGTGGAGTGTAGGATGGCTGGTGGGGTGTGGCTGCGGCGCTACCCCGGCTCGTGGTGGATGCGCCTGTCTCTCCTTTCTCCCACTGCACCCAGGGAGTTCCTCCACGCGCTCCACCATGGTTTACAAACACCTGTCCGCGTGTTCTCCCCATGGCACGCTCCAACAGAAACCTGCCTGGAGAAGGACCTGACTCTCGGCCGAGGGAGAGGACTGGCTCCTCAGCAGGCTGCTGCAGAGAGAGGGTGTGAAGAGGGGCTCCATGGTGGCTCCTCGCTGGCGGAATCTCACCCTCCAGAACCTGCCACCTGGCCATCGACGTAGGTCTCTCTGTCCATAGCTTTAAGCCGCGGCCTGGCCAGACTTTCCTCAGTTGCAGCTTCCCGATAGTGTGCATGTGCTTCCCAAGCCGAGGGAGCACCTCCGAGTTGTAGGCCCATACTCTTCCGCCTTTTCTCTCTCCAAGCAGCATGCTTCATTTGGTGTCCCCTGTACAAGCCAGAGTGTCCCTTCGCCACAGATAGTCATTCTTCTCTCAGCCTCCAGCACCTCATCCTCATGTTTCTTCTCAATGGGAGTATGCCTCCTCTACCGTTTGTCGCATACGCCTCTTCTCTTTGGCAGGACAGTATGGGCCCTCATCAGAGGGGCTCGCAGGTAGTTTAGGGCCTGCCTCTCCACACCACCAGCAAGCACCAGCACCAAGCAGGATCATCATCATCATCGATATCATCATCATCATCTCATCATCATCATCACCAGCAGGCTCATAATCATCAGAAATCAGTCAGCAGCAGGATCATCATCTCATTCATCAGCGCAGCAGCAGAGCCAGGCAGAGCAGCACGAGCAGAGCAGCACCAGGAGCAGGAACCAGCGAGTCCAGTCATCAGCAGCTAGATAAGCAACCAAGCAGCGCCAGCAAGACCAGGAGCATGGAGCAGGACCAGGAGCAATGAGCAGGACGGAGCCGGACGAGCAAGACCAGGGAGCACGAAAGAGTACGAGCAGTAGAGCAAGTCCGGAGCACGAGCAGGAACGCAGCAGGAACCAGGAAGGCAGCTTCAGCAGAGTAAGCAGCAGCAAGAAGCACACAGCCAGGAGGCAGCTTCAGCAGAAGCTCCAGCACCAGAAAGAGGCGACACCGAGACAGCAGTTAAGCCACCAGCAGAAGCAGAAGTCAGGGACAGGGGGTGGGAGGGTGGGCCTTGTCCCTCTTGCCAGGGATGGCGGTAGGTTGCCTGAGGCTTTCGCTCTTCCCCATGGTTGTGGGGTTTTGCTGGCTGGCAGGAAAGGCTGGCAGGGAAAGCTGGGCAGGTAAGGCTGGCAGAGAGCCTGGCAGGAAGGCAGGCAGGCACAAGGCTGGCAGGCAGACTGGCTGGCAGGGAGGCTGGAAGGCAGGGGGCTGGCAGCAAGGCTGGCAAGGGCAGGCAGAGAGCAAGGCTGGCAGGGAGGCTGGCCAATGGAGGCTGGAGGTAGGCTGGCAGGAAGGCGCAGCTGGCTTTGCAGCAAGGCTTTGCAGGGGCAGGCATGCAGGCGGTGCAGCAGGCAGTCAATCCGTCGGCAGCAGGTATTTCCTCTGAATGGTATCTGCTTGGGAGCTGCTTTCCTTATATCCACGTGGGCCTTACGCAATGGCATTCCCCCTGCAATGCGCATTTACGTCGCGCAGTCCGTTTCGGCTTCCGCTGTGGCATCCGCTAGGCTTCCACTCTGCATCCGCTTTCATCCACTGCTTGCCATGCTGCTAGGCTTCCGCTCTGCATCTGCTTCATCCGCTGTGCAATCCGCTATCCATTCCGCGTCCGCTTTCTGAGTCCCCCGAAGCCTAGCGGATGGTGCCATGCCACTCCATGTCCGCTTCATCCACTAGGCTCTTCCATTCCGCATCGCGCTTTCCATCCGCTCTGGCGTCCTCCCCGCGGTCCTTCCTTTCGCGTTTATCCGCTCGGTTTGAAGCAAATTTTGGCCTTTTGAGACGCGGATAACACGGATGTCGTCCGTTGTGTCCTTTTTACTAACGTTTTGCATCCGTTGGGCAGTGTGACAGGGCCTTAACTTCTTTTTACATTCTTTCTCTGCTATATTTGTAGGAGACTGGCATGCATGAATAAAATCTAGAAGCTCCAAACACTTTTTTGCTAGTTAGGTAATGCTGTTGGTTAAACTTCCTATAACTCTGATTAGAAGAATTTATCTTTGTTTCACAAAGCAGCTTTTGCATGCTATATATCAATGAAGAATTCAGAGGTTACAATGAACTGTCCTGATATTGAGAAGGTACAGAAGAATTAGATTTATATAGTTTCCTCTGTAATGCCCAGGCATCAAACACCATAGAATACAACCCTATACAGATTCAGTATGTTATTTTAAGGATGACTCTTGGTCTCTTCCAGATATGCTGAGATTAGATTTCCAAGGTTTGTGGAATTTGGGAGCACTGAAATAATCCTGTCTGTTGGGTGCCAGTTTAGGAAAGGCAGGCTATTGGCCAGAGGCATCCAAACATTGGCAAAACAAACATCATCAAGTCACAAGCTTGTACATGCATTGCAATGTTCTAATCTATGCAAATGTCTAAAGGCTTACATGTGTTTCATGACATCCTGAGTTGCATTATTTTACTGATTCTCTTGAGAAGTAACATAAGAATAAGAGACGTTCAAAATTAATGAGAATAATTCAAATTATTTTAACAAAACTCATGTATAAAAACTAACAAAGCTTCACAGATGTAAGAAAATAAGATAAATGAATCAAGAGTGGAAAAAAGACACAATTGTTATTTTTTTTACTTTTCTGTGATCCAAGAAAATTAACTTGTATTTTAAAACAGATTAAACCTGGATAAGATGGAATCATATTACTTGGACTTTTGGTCAACATAAAGCCACTTTGAGAATCAAGAAGTACCAAGTTTCAACAAACTATTCTTTAGAATTCAATTAATCATTTCATGAGCACATAGTGACCCTTTCCCCCAACTGTATCCAGTTGTGGTATGATATGGCTAAAGCTTTACATATATACACATATTCCAGTTTTGAGGGATATTATTTAAACACATATTTCAACCTTAATTTCCTCCCAAGTTCCTAGCTCACTGTAGTAATGATAATATCTAAACAAAAAGACCTATCAAACCACATGAATTAATACCTTTTCAGATTTATTACATTTCCAACATAGGAAGAAATACAACCGACCTTTCAAAATATCTGTTGTGAATTTAATAATCCTTTAAAAAGAATTTTGTGCTAGATTAACTTAGATTTTAAACCACAAGATTTTTTTTAAAAAAGTTTCTTAAAATCTGGGATCATGGTTTGGCAGCATCGGCTACTCCAATTTTTTTCACCATATTTCTTGTAGAGTTTCCAATATATTTTTGTATGATAGCTTTGAATTGCTGATTGGGGAGGTAGAGGGAGAACACCTTATCTCGTGCTGTAAAAATTATTGGATTTTCAATGACTATTAAAGCAACTGGACAAAACTGAAAAAAGGCTTTAATAGTAAATGATTTGTCTGATTTGACCCATTTTGAAAAATTGTACTCTTTTTATATATTTCAAAATGGAATTCAATGGAAATTAAATGATTAAGGGCAGTTGTGTTATTGATTACATAGGGCATAGGACATTCATGTTCAACTTCAGCTAGCATTATAATCCTAGCAATGATTCTTTATCTACTAAATCCATTTTGTCTACTAAATCCACTTTATCTACTAAATCCATATCCAGCTTGTTCCAGCAATTAAAATTTAGGGCATGGGGTTTTCAAGATGAAAAATATTTATTTAGTTTCATGCTTTATAGACTTCTATTAAACATGGCATTCTCACAGTGACCCCAAGTTTTAACTTATTAAATAAATAGGATCAGGGCATTTTTTATTAGAACAATGTTTTCTCCCACTTGCCAGTATGGAGAAAATGAAATTGCAAAAGAAATAATGTGCTATTAACAGATGTTGAAGTGGGAGAAATGCCAGATGAGAGGGCAGCAATGTCAGTGGTGTATAAAAGAGAAGAGACCTCCGCATGCAAGCTTTCTGTAACTTAATTTTATTGGGACCCACTCAGGCTAAAGGATTTTCTGGCCAAAAAAGTGATGGCACTAAAACAAATCTCTGGAACCATTAAATGCTAGCAAGCCTTATTACATCTGCCCATGTGTTGATCCATCACATTTTGAAATTATTCCAAGAACTATCCTTATTGGAGGAAAATTACTTCTAGTGAGAACCTATTGCTGCTAGAAAGCGTGTCTATTCCAAATGCTCTTCCTGATAAAAGGCCACTCCTGTTCCAAAAGTGCTTAATTCATCATCCCTTTGACATCTTCAGTTGAGCTGTTTCATCCTACCTTTCTTTTATTCTTCTGATTGTCAACTTTTCTTGACCACAATGCATTTAGTTTCAGACCTTCACCTATAGTTCTCTTGTGTAAGCTTGCACCACCTCTACACCACAAAAACTTTCTAATTAGCATTTGTCCCTCAGCCAAGACATTCTGGGACTAGCTATTGCTCAGCTTGAGTAATGCCATGTTCTTATGAGAAGTTCCCAAATGGATACTCTATAGGGTGCAAAATCCATAATCAAGACTCTCCAAGGAGTGCTATATTTCTTCTGGCAATGATAAGTGATGAAAGGCATTTCTTGTTCTGTTTTATGGTCTAAATCCCACCTAAGAGTGAATGGTAACAAAAATTATCTTTCTGCTATTTGAAACTTTAAGATGAAATGGGGTAATTGGGACAATGAAAGATTAAACTAGAGGTAAATGCTGAATGAACATAAGTGGTCCCCTGCTCTGTTAAAAAAATCCTATATAAGTGTGTGGTTCATAAGGGGGACACAACATGAGAGAAGAATGGACATCAGCTCTCCTTATGCTTAAATTGCAATCTGAATTCCCTTTTCACTCAGAGTTTTGCCACTAGGCAAAAGATATAGGTATGTTTTGGATGGTTATATCAAAGTTAGGTAACCTATCACACCCCAGATGTGCTGAACTTCATTCTTCATCACTGTCCATGTTTACAGAGATGCTGGGAGTTGCAACTTATGAGTATCTGAGCACAAACATCCAGAAAAAGACGGTGGCAAATCATTTCTGTATTGCTGCCAAAACATATCCATGAAGTTATCAGCATTTGAGCTTTTCTTGGCCAAAACTTTAGATTTTGCTTGCAGAAGCTATGATTGGTTTCATAATTATGGAGGATGCCAGCTCAACTTTTGATTTGGGGCACAATAAAATGCATGTTTTAATTTATTAAAATTATATTTTTAAGTCACTGAAAGAAAGAAATCCTTTTAACTTTATTGATCTCATATAATTTAGTACTATACAAGACAACTGTTTGATGTCTGTTATTATGATTACTATTTGTGCTGTCATTATGGCTCAGTTATCTTAAAGTACACAGTGTTTTGCAATTTAACTTTAATTATACTCAAGGGTGTGACTTTACAGTGACATTTGCTGAAAATCTCTGCTAATATCTGTCCACCTTTATTGCAACAAATGAGTCTCACTAATAGACCCCATGAGATGCACCCATCAAAAATCACTTAAGACCACAGAAATCACATTGCTTCAAATTGGACATAACACTAAATTATGATGGCAACATAAGGAGATGATATATTTACTTGTAAATTTTCTTGAAATACATGACACCTATGCCCAAAGAAACAGTGCTTAACAAAACATCAGCCAAACTTAAACCCTGGTTTCAACATTGTCAAATTTTCCTAAAATGTAGAGAACCATAGCAGAGGTTATTTAGCTCCTAGGTTTTGAGACAGCAGTGGGGGGGAAATAAAGTATCCTCCTTGCCTTAAATTTTATCTAACTCGGATTACCATTTCTACCTCACAGTTCAGCTCACAGTTCTAGTGGAAACTGAGTTCCTTTCCTCGCTTGAAACTGTCTGTAGACCTTCCTGCCCCATAAGTTTTGTTGGATCTCATTGGAAGCAAGTGTTTTCAAAGCTTGCTTGGTGATTAAAGAGCATCCACAATTTGTCAGCAACAAACTCAGGACTGCATCAAAAAAATCTGAATCACCCATTTAAATAAATTCAACATGGAGTACATTGGGACATGAGCAGATGACATTTTTGTTTATTAATCTGGCGGATCATTTCCCATAATGGTATTTTGGTTTTCATATCTTGCCCAAGACCTTTTCCTGAATTCACTGTTACACATACACAAAACCAGCATGGCAAGTCAAGCAGGAATCAGACCGTCAAAACAGGTGCATACCATTCTATATGTTTTCAGAGGCTAGTAGTGGGTTAAAAACAGGAAGAACCAGAAAGTAGGATAGGCTTTAGAGATAACGTCTGAACAACAAGTATGATGTAAGGTGGAAATTATAACCACTTAAAAGAGGTGATAAATGACTCATAGGCCTGTGTGCAACCACAATGTGGGAGGCCTGGTTTGGGAGTGCAGCTTCATGTGCAAAGATAAATCTTCCAGAATAGGAAAGGAATGAATAGAAACCAACCATCAACTTACCATCTCAGAAAATGTAATAAACTGCGTGATTGCATAATGTATTAACCATTACTGTGATACGTTTGCAAAAACACACTGGGGAGTGTCAATCTGTTTCTGAAAAGGAGAGGGTGAGAAAGGGAAGGGGGAGATATCTGTTATTAAACATACTGATTAAATTAGAAATGTGGAAAAAAGTTCCTTTGTCAACTGTACATAATCTGATTTGCTCTTTCTTCACTTCCTAATGTTGGGAAGATTCTGAACTTCTCTCCTCCTCCCCCCATATTATTAAAGAGACATTGGAATTATATTTCTTTTCTTTTTTCTTTTCAGAAAGTTGATAATTGACTTTCCTTCTCTGACAAGAGTAATTTTGCAAATATACATCAGCATGCTTCTGAACATTAAATTATAAATTGAAGCCTGGGGCTGTCAGTGCACAAACCCCACAAAATGAAAAGTTTACATAAAAAGCTTCAGCAAGCTTTTAAAGTGGTGGCAGAGATAAGTAATAAGCTATGACCTTTTTTTTTAAAGACAAAGAAAAAAAATGCTGCCTTTGCCACTTATTGGTTTTCATCAGTTCATGTCACCTATGCTCCATTTTTATTCAAAAGATAGGGCATAATATTTTTATTATTGCTCTTTGAAAGCAAGAATATAAGTGGGTTAGGCTCAGGGCTGGGATTCAACCATTGCTACTACTGGTTCGGTGATTACGCTTTGCGTGTGCATGCGAGCTGTGCATGCATGTAAAAAATCTTGAGCTGTGCTACCCAAACAGTTGAAAAACGCTGCACACAGGTATGCAGCATTTAAAAAGCCTCTTTTTTCCCTGCTTTTTCAACCTCAGCTGTGCCACACAAAGCAGCTGAGGTTGAAAGAGCAGGAAATAAAGGACAGGTAAGATGGGTGGGTGGGCCAAACAGCAGCAAACACAAAACCAGTTTGGTATCTGCTGCTTTTCAGAGCTACCGGTTCTATAGAACCAGGCAGAACCAGTAGCATCCCACCCCTGGCTAGGCTTCTCAGGACATCAACAGCTCACCAGGAATTGAGATTCAGCCCATTTTCAGGACACCTGGTTGGAGAGAAATTGGTCACATTTCAGTAGACCAATCAATGGGATTTCTCCCCAGCTGATCACAACACATTGGATACATCTTGAAAAGTTCTGGCATTAGGCATGGAATAAGAACGAATGATCACTTTATATTCTCTTTGAAGGAAAGTAACTGTATGTACTACAGATTTGATTCTTAGAATGCAAGGTATAAGTGCAGGTAAGCAATTAGATATTTCAAAAGAATGCCACTTTGCTTAATTAGCAGCTAGATGAGGAAAATGTTGCTTGCCATTTTCTCCATACACTATTCAATTGAAGAAGCTATTTATATATGACATTTTGCAGAAAATGTGTTCCAAGTGCTTCACAAAATAGGCAGAGGTGAACAATCTTATTCCCAGATGCTTATATACATATATAAATGGGATATTTTGGGGGTAATTAGGAACTGAACTCATGTAGGTGTGGTGTGGTATAACTAGGCCTTCGCTTTCTGTCTTATCTTGTCTTATTTGTATGATAAATATTGTACAATATTTTATTTATGTTCATATTTATTTATTTTCTTATTTTATTAAATTTATATAGCCATCCAATGATTGTAGGTTTCCTGCTTCAAATGGCCTTGTCCTGGACACTTTTGGCAGTCATGCTGCCAAAATATATCAGAATGTTTGAAAAATTTTGAGGACCACACTATAAATCAATTTACATTTTGTTGAAAAAAAAAATGAAGTTACTCAGATTTTCTCCTAAAGTGAGACAACTAAGAGATAAAAAAAATGTGAATAATTCTGATTGGGTCCAAGAAGATTCCTTCTTAGTTTATTGGGTCCAACATTTGTTTTTTTAAACATGACAATAAATGGTCTTGATGCACACACTTGAAAAGTACCAATGCACATTTGAAAAGTACCAATGAAGTTCCTTCTTGAGTTGCTTACCCTGCCTACAAAGCCAATACTTCATGTTCTTTCAACATAATACATTCAATAAAAATTCTGAATAACTGTCAGGAATTAATGTCAAAATGATAAAGCTGACAGGAATCTTTTGAAGGGGAATGCTGTTGCTTGTTACCTTTATTATGGTTGCCTTAAAATATTGAATCATCCTAAAGTGGTCTGTCAGCACTGCACAAGAGGCAGTAGATCTTTATTTAAAAATTACAAAGCAGGGTTTTGAATTGTATGCATTCCTCTGCTTTAATGGATTAGCTGTATTGATTTTGAAGGTGCTACAGTTCTTTTTTGTTTTTTTGTTTTGTTTTATGAAATTAAAATGAGACTTCATTATAAATTTTCATTTTCCCCTGGAGAAATTCTGTCAATAATTACGTATTTAATATGGTTTGAGAAAAATGATAAACTATACAGGGGAGCAGGAGCAGAGCCGTTTATCAATATTTCAGTTGCTTGAGAAATTGCAGGCCCTGCAAAAGGCGACGCATTTCGGTCTACGAATTGGCCTATTGGACTATTTTCAAATTTCTTGAGAACTTATTTTGCTGCTGAATTTTATTTTATTGTTGGAAAATGGCAAAGAGTGGTGGTGTCATGATTATTTTTCTCTTCCAAGTTATATTTATCCCTGCATTGATGTCGGTCATGAAAAAAGTTCTTACATGATGGAATTAAATTGGTGAGAAGGAAGGCTGTAGGCTATGGTAGGATGATTGTATAATAAAAGAATGCTCCTAAAATGCCAAACTGTTCTCTATTGTAAAAGATGCATCAGATTTTTTTTCTTCCTTTGGAAAAGAGGAACATTTTCCCCTCATCAAACTGAATGATAACGATACGGGGGTAATCTTTGACTTACCACCATTCGTGTAATGACTGTTCAGAGTTACAACCACATGGAAAAAAGTGATTGATAATGGGTCCTTACACTTGTGACCATCACGTAATCAAAATTTGTGCATTTTGCATTTTATGCAAAGTCAAAAGGGGACTCTGGATTCATTTAATGACTCTGTGATTCATTTAACAACTGAAGAGATTCACTGAACATCCATGGCAAAAAGGTCATAAACCTGGGTGCAACTTGCTTAACAACCATTTTCTTAGCAACAGAAATTTTGGCCCCAACTCTGACAGTTAGCTGAGGACTACTATAATCCAAAATAAAACAATTCAGCATCATATTAAAATGAACTTGGTAAGGCAGCCTGAAGAACATTATGACATGATGTTTTGAAGGGCTTAAAAGTGTGCAAGCACAACATGATACCTGGTGGTACCCAGACAGCATGAGGTGATCTCAAAAATTAAGCTAGGTTGGATATGACTGGGAAGCACCAGATTTCCAGATTATTGACTTGGCTCAAGTGACAGTTTTATTTTTCTTTTTTTCTTTTAATGACGCTAATGATTGTTGCCTATGGCCAGTTCTTTGAATTGCTAAAAGTCTGCCATTTTCCGCTAAGCCAGCATATTGATTTTGGCTTATCTATAGATAGACTAAATGTCAACTCTCTTTCCTTCCCCTCTCCAGTAAATGTAAAGAAAGCAGTTGATCGCAGTATGAGTCAGTGATTCTGCAAAGTTGCTGAATCAAAACTCCTTCATCACAGTTGTATGTTGGATGTGATTAGAAAAATTCAAGATGGGAACCATCTTGGTTTTTTATGTGATGCACAAAAAAGAATAGGTGGGCTTTTAATTGCATAGTCATCAGAGTTGGTATCAGCAGGTTCTGACCAGTTATGGAGAACTGGTAATGGAAATTTTGAGTAGTTCAGAGAACCTGCAAATACCACCTCTGACTGGCCCGGCCACCATCTATTCTCCACCTCCCAAGTCCCAGCTGATTAGCTGGGTCTTCTTTTGCTGCCCTGTGCAGGAGAATGGAGCTGGAAAGCAGGTTAGTGGAGTGGGGAGGGAATGGGATTTTGCAGTAACCTTCCCCTAGGAGTGGGGAGGGAATGGAGATTTTGCAGTATCCTTCCCCTGCCATGCAATCAAGCCACACCCATCAAGCCATGCTATGCCCACCAAGCCACACCCACAAAACCAGTAGCCACAGCCACCAAGCCCACAGAACTGGTAATAAAATTTTTTGAATCCCACCACTGATAGTCATGGCTACTACCTTGAGATTTTTAATGTTACTCTATAGATACCGCTGTATCAAGGTAGTTTTCTAGGCTGGCTTGAACACACTTACTAAGGAAGGATTCACAGTGAATTCAATGAAGAGCATTTTAGGCAATCATCAATCTAATAGGAGCTCTATAAACATATATATCTATTTGCATTTACCTGCATAATTCAAGAAAGTCCAGAAAGGGATTTGGCATATATTTTACAAATGCATATTACAAAGTATGTGACATCTAACGTTTACTGATCACAGGGCTGTCATTGGTGTACCAGAGTACTACCCTGATAGTTACAAATGGTGTTGTAGAAGAAAAAAAAATGTGGTTCTATGTTAACCAAAGAATAGAAACTATAAGTATTTAAATGTTCCATTCAAATAGTTAGAAACAGAGAAAACTGATGGCAAAAATAGACCCAGGGATCCATAATATCTGGTCTTTGAGGATTTGTGTGTGTGTGTTTTTTCTTTTTGATTTATTATTTTTAATTATTTTAGAATAAAATAGAATAGAATAGAATTTTTTATTGGCCAAGTGTGACTGGACACACAAGGAATTTGTCTCGGTGGAAATGCTTTCAGTATACATAAAAGAAAAGATACATTCATCAAGAGTCAAGAATCATAAGGTATAACAGTTAATAATAGTCATAGGGTGCAATAAGCGATCAAATCATACTAGGAAACAGTCAATATAGATCGTAAGGATACAAGCAACAAAGTTACAATCAAACAGTTACAAGTGGGAGGGGATGGGTGATAAGTAGTTATGGGAAGATTAATAGTAATAGTAGTGCAGACTTTATAAATAGTTGGACAGTGTTGAGGGAATTATTTGTTTAGCAGAGTGATNGTGATGAGAAGATTCATAGTAATAGTGGTGAAGACTTTGTAAATAGTTGGACAGTGTTGAGGGAATTATTTGTTTAGCAGAGTGATGGCATTTGGGAAAAAACTGTTCTTGTGTCTAGTTGTTTTGATATGCAATGCTCTATAGTAAATAAATTGCTCTATTAAACTGGGAACCTCAGTTGGTGAGCAGACTCAAATAAGAAAGAATAGTCTTCAAGATATGTTAGAAGCAACTATATTAAAATATTTAGGGTAAAAATAAGATACACCGAGAACAATGTGTGCCTACAGCTTAGATACGGAGACTTCTCTTGCACACAAATGTGCAATTTATCTGAAATGGAAGAGCAGATGTATACAGACCAACAGGCAGTTTTATGCTGTCAATTTCTAAGTGATTCATATTGAATTAATTTAAGAGACAATAGCTTATCCTAACATTTGAAGCCAACAGAAGTCTTTTTTGCTTCCCAAATGTTTGATAAAAACTTTTTCCTGGTTAATTTCTAGTCCTTGGCTTCATTTCCTGCTAATTTCAAACATATGTCATACACAAAATATGTTAATTTTCAAAGCTCAAATCTGGCAAGAGGCAATTGTGAAGCTGGCATAGGGAGGTTTGGGAGAAACAAAGACAAGAGCTGAGAGTTGGCAGAATGCACAACATTCTGTATCTTTTTCAACTATTTCCATGTACAGGAATGATGATAGGCTGGTACAAGGCTGGTGATAAAATTTCAGTGCAGCAGACAAAAAGCTTCTCAAATTTATACTGTGGCTTCAATTTTCTTTCCCATTACAGAAATGCAGAAGTAATCAAAAGGAGGGTGGGGAGAAAGAGAAATCTGCTGAAATTTATAACAACTAAACCCTGGCACTGTTCAACATTTTCCTTTTAGTTGGGGAGAAACATAAACAAGAGTTTTAATGAGTTTTCCAGATGCTAGAAATTGTGGGCAGCTTTGCACGCTACAAGATACCCAGGTATAAAATATATCTGAACATAAAATATAAAATATATCTGAATTGGGTCGAGTATGAATCATAAAAAAAAAAGAAACTTTCAGTTTGTTTTGTGAAAAGGAAGCAAAGCTTTTTTCTACATGTGAGGAGAAAGTATTATTCTTTACAGCATACTACCTCAGAAGTTCTTCCTATATATCAGGGGTCTCCAGCCTTGGTAACTTTAAGACTTCTGGACCTCAGAATTCCTTAGCCATTATGGTTGGTGGAGCCCTGCCATATATGATGACACTACACGTGGGAAAGGGCAGTATTTTCTGCTGGCTGGTTCTAAAAATATAAATTGACATGTCAGCATCTCAGTACTTGGGTGTTGTTTTTTCCCTTAATAGCTTTTGACAACCTGTAAATAAATCAGTAATAACTTGCTTGAGTGTCCTATATAGTGTTGACTGAAATGAAAGGGAGACAGGCCTAAAGGCTTGGACAATGAAAGTATTTGTTGCTGACATGCATAGAGCACATGAAAAGAACTGAGCTTCCAACTGCATATCACAAACAACATTACTCACATTACACATAGCTGCAGAAGATTCTGTACATCAGAATTATACAATAATCCAACCCCCTGCACAAGCAGGAGACTATATACCATTTCAGACAAATGGCTGTCCAATCTCTTCTTAAAAATTTCCAGGGTTGGAGCACCACAACTTCTGAAGGCAAGCCATTTCACTGGTTGTTTTTACTGTCAGGAAATTTCTCCTTAGTTGTTGGTTGGATCTCTCCTTCATTAGCTTCCATCCATTGCTTCTTGTCCTGCTTTCAAGTCCTTTGGAGAATAGGTTGACCCCCTTTTCTTTGTAGCAGCCTTTTAGATATTGGAACACTGCTATCATGTCACCCCTAGTCCTTCTTTTCATTAGACTAGACCTACCCAGTTCCTGCAATCCTTCTTTCAGTCCACTAATAATCTTTGTTGCTCTTGGCTGGGGAATTCTGGGAGTTGAAGTCTACCCATCCTAAAATTGCCAAGCCTCTAGAAGATTTGATTTTCATTACAGGATGCTGCTGGACAATCAGTAGTCATACTTTTAATATAAAAGAGTTTGCATGCAGAGAATCCAGGAAAACTGCATCCTCTTTGGAAGATAAATATTGGTTGTGCCATTTTATGCTGTGGAGTCATTTTCATTATTCCTATTATTGCAACAGTATCTTCTTGATGCCCCAATTCAGTAAAGCCCATGCTAGATTTTATGCTCTTAACGTTGTTTAAAGCCTCAAGTGTCATGTTACAACAGCACCTTAATCCTTTTGGACATGGAATGCCAGTTACCATAGGAACAAATTCATTTGCAATGAACGAGCAATGACAAACAACAAGCTTTACTGCCTGCCACTATGGTCTCCTCTAAATACAGATTGGCACGTTTTCTCCAGATTCATGATTTATACTTTCCCATTGCCAAGCCAAACAAAATAAGCCAAAATAGCTGAAGGGGATTAATGTTGAATATACTTTTTTTTCCAAGGCACCACAACACATATTTTGGGGAATTACCCAAATCTGAAAAGCTTTTGGCACCAGCTCTTGCATTGTACTTTGTGTGAATGGGACTAGATGAGTTTGAGACAGCTCAACAATTAGGCTTAGTGGGAATCAACCCACAGAATGTGCTGGCAGTCGACACAAAAGTGGTCTGAATTCCCATGTCTTTTCCCTCCTCCTTCTGCAAGGAAAGTACTCTTTAACCACCTACAATCCTCCTTCATCAAAGATTCAGTGAAAGCTGAAAGCTGAGATGCCAGACCACAGTTTCAAATAGACAGAATATTATGAAGCCAACAGGTTCAATCAAAAGGGCCACACAATCATACAGAAGATATTTAATGAAGGCTTTGAATCTTCTCTATCCAAAAGTGAACCTAATTGAAAACCCAAGGTTGAAATAGAAGAATTTAATTCCTTTCTCAAAAGAGGAAACCTTTATATACATGTGCAAATTCTGACACATCCTTAAGGGTTTTCTGATTATTGTCAATGTGCCAGCTTTTCTCCCATACTCAGCCATGTTTCCAATTATGTTTTAGTGTAAATGTGTGGCTACAGCAGTTCTTCAAGCTGTTAGCACAGAAAGGTTTGAGGTACCTTTTATTAAATGGTACATTATTAAATGCTAGGAAATGGGTTACATGTTTGCTAGAACCTTTCCTTCTACAAAACCACTTTTGGGTGAGAAGACTTTTGGGGGAAGAATGGGTTGCCATAAAGATGAGGGAGTCTATCTATTCCGCAAGCACCTGAAGACAGGACAAGAAGCAATGGATAGAAATTAATCAAGTATAGAAACAACCTAGAAGTAAGGAGAAATTTCTTGACAGTTAAAACAGTTAATCAGTGGAATGGCTTGCCTCCAGAAGTTGTGAATGCTCCAACACTGGGCTTTTTAAAGAAGATGTTGGAAAAACATTTGTCTGAAATGGTAATAGGGTTTCTTCCAGTGAAAGGATTCAAAAAATGTTACTACCAGTTCTGTGGGTATAGTTTGGTTGACGTGGCAGGGGAAGAATAATGTAAAATCTCCAGTCGGGGGTGGCATTTGCCGGTTCTCCAAACTATTCAAAATTTCTGCTACCGGTTCTCCAGAACTGGTCAAAACCTGCTGAATACCACCTCTGGTTTCCTCCCTGAGCAGGGGGGTGGACTAGAAGACCTCCAAGGCCCTTCCAAATCTGTTATTCTGTTCTGTTCTGACTGGACAGGGACCTTCCAAATTCCAGCATAGTTATGTTTATCATGGCTGCAAATCAGAGGTGGTATTCAGCAGGTTCTGACCAGTTCTGGAGATCCGGTAGCAGAAATGTTGAGTAGTTCGGAGAACCAGCAAATACCACCTCTGACTGGCCCAACCCCTAACTATTCTCTGCCTCCCAAGTCCCAGCTGATTGGCTGGATCTTGCTTTGTTGCCCTGCACAGAACAACAGAGCTGGAAAGCAGGTTAATGGGTTGGAGAGAAAATGGGATTTTGCAGTAACCTTTCCTCAGGAGTGGGGAGGGAATGGAAATTTTATAGTATCCTTCCCCTGCCACACCCACCAAGCCACGCTCACAGAACCAGTAGTAAAAAAAAATTAATCCCACCACTGCTGCAAATCAACAAGAAATTATCACCATTCTGTTTTGCTACGCAGGTAGTCCTTGACTTAAAAGCTTTGGTTTAGTGACCATTCAAAGTTACAATGGCACTGGAAAAAGTGACTTATGACCATTTTCTACACCTATGGCAATTGCTGCATCCCCATGGTCATGTGATCAAAATTGGGATTCTTAGCAGCTGGGTCATATTTATGATGGTTGCAGTGTCCTGGTGTCATGTGAACACCTTTTGTGTCCTTCTGACCATAAGAGAAGTCAGATTCAATTTACAGCTGTGTCATTGACTTAACAACTGCAGTAATTCACTTAGCAACTCTGGCAAGAAAGGTCGTAAAATGGGGCAAAATTCACTTAGCAACCATCTCACTTAGCAACAGAAAATTTGGGTTCAACTACTGTTGTAAGTCAAAGACTATCTGTTGTAATAACCATCTCAAATGACTGGTATCTAGATAGGATAAAGGCTGGCAAAAATATTTTATCACCTCAACCTCTTCAGTTGGTGAATTAATCAATTAAAAGAATCATTAAAATTAAAATGAGAAAATTAAAAGCAAGTACCTACAATACCTCTAATTTCTTATTTCCAATTAGTATGGAACCATCAACTCTTTGTCCTAAAATATATCTGGCAAGCACTACTGAGGAAAGAATTTGTTTATTACTTTCTCTGAAAGCGCAGGAGAAATATTATTCTAATAGAAAAGAGGTTGAAAAGCTTTTTTTCTTGGTGCTTGTTAATGCTCTGATTATAGATTAGGATGAGATACTTCTAGAATTGCACAGGGAGTCCAGTTGACAACCATATGGGTTGTAATTGTAAAGCTCCTGCTTTTTTTTGTCATGGCTTCTTCCATTTTTTTAAAAAAATGCCTACCCTTCTTAAAAAAATATCAATACTGATTGGTTGATCTTGAATTCAGCATCTTTACATTGCAAATATATGATCTTAGAGATAATGTCTCATTAGATAATTTAAGTGATATAAAGCAACTCAGAGTTGCTTTATACCATGAGACAAGTGGAAAATAAATTTAATAATAATTTAAATAAGGTTCTGGGAATGCTTAGGCATCATAATAGGTGGATAATGATCGATAAAGTCTGGTAGGATCCATCCATCTTCCTATCAGGCTTTATTAACCATTATCCACCCATTAATCTTAGAAAGAAGAGAAGTCACATATTTTGTTTGCTATTTACCTTCTGAATGTCATTAGAAGTAGTTACATTAAATCAATATTAAAATCAAGAACATTAAATTTGAGTTTCTCTAACTTCTCAAGTTATCTAATTATAACATTTGTCTGTAACTAGTAATGAAGATGAATGTTGGAAATCCAGATCCAGGTTTCTGTATTTAACTGTACTTTGGACTGTGATTAAGTTACAAAAAAAATCTATCTACTGTAAACTTGATGAAATCTTGAATCTTAACAGCCTCTGTTATTTGAAACATTATGTGTAATGATATTTAGCACTGCTGAAGAATGTTTCACTGCATAAAAAAAAAACCCAAACATTATTTACAGCATTGTGATTGCTGTTCAGATCAGGGCTTTTCTGACAGAGCATGGAATGAAATAAGACTTAATTTCCATTGAATCATTTTATCCGGTTTAAACACTATTTTCAAGCCATCAAATAAGAATTGGGGTAAGCTCAGTCCAACAAGCATTATGAATACTGTATAAAGAGGGAGAAGAGGAGAGCAACACACACAGACAGAAAAAGGAAGCAAAATACATCATTTCAATTTGCAGCACTGAAAAAAAATTCTTCTGTAATTCTAGTTAAGAAAGGAAATCCAACTTGCAATTCCACTTACTTTATTAAGTTGTCATGTAAAAAGAAACCTGTAGGAAATTGAAAGCTGTCATATTTCAGGGCCAAGACAAGTTAAACAGGAAACAAGTTATACAAAGTTTACTAAATATTTTCCACACAGTCTAGCACAGAAAGGCCAAGGACACCTTATACGAATGACAGATTATATAAAACAAATGACTTGCTGTATTTAATATTCACTTTCTTCATTCACTTTCTACTAAACAAATTTTTTTCACCTGAACACTCAGCATAAGGGAATAGGGAAAGGCTACTCAGAAGCTTAATAAGAGAACTCCTAAGTACGTTTGTTAAGAAAGAAGTATGATTTCAAAGAGACATTTTTCATTGAGCCAAAATATTTATTGGAAGCAGAAAAGAAGAAAAGATATATTTTTGAGTAATAATGAACAAATCTATCAATACTCAATTATGTTTAAGGCCTGGTCCCACTGCACTAACAGATGCAAAGAGGATGTAAAACGTTAAAAAAAGCTTGCCATCCATTGGAAAATGCTATGCA
>BHFT01026571.1:0-34601 GCA_004320025.1 Laticauda laticaudata
CAATTAAAAAAAAACAAAACCCAAAGAAATGCAATTTGCCTGACATGGCAATCTCTTGGTCTTGTTAGGGCACAAGTCAGGAGTTAAATGGCAGTTTTTCTTCCTTGGCAAACTTTTCCGTGGCACAGAGAACCCGCTCTTAAACCGAAAACACGTCTTTTAATCAGCTAGGAACATGCTCAATTAAAACTATTATAGAAACATTCACCGTTCTTGGGGCGAGCTGAGATGGGTGTTTTGTTGACAGACGCGCGCTGTACATTTCCACCAGGCTTTATAAACCAAATTGGGTTGTGTACATAGCACTTCACACACAAATGCACACACACACACACACACACGCACACAAACACATACGCCGCCGCCGCCTCCTCCTCCTCCTCCTCCTCTCACCCACTTCTGGATTCCCATCTCCTGATTATTGCTGCCGTCCAAAGAGGCCTTGTGCTACGCCTGCCTGGCCCACAAATCACAGCTTGCAACTCTGCCAGAAACTTTCAAACAGAAAAGCCTCCTTTTCTTTATTATTTCCTGAGAATTAAAACCATGAACCTGTGGAATGACGACTTCCTTCCAGAAGTTGTAAGAGCTCCAATCACTGGTGGGTTTTTTTTAAATTAAAGACTGGACAGCCACCTGCCTGGAAAGGCATGAAGGTGTCCTGCTTGAACAGTGGGCTGGACTAGAAGATCTCCGAGGTCCCTCCAGCTCTGTTATTCTCTGTCAATCTAGGACCCCAAAGTTTCATCCTTCTCCTCTAGAAATATGAGCCCTGTTTGCTAACTATCCCCGTGAAATATTATACAATGTGGAGTTTGCACATGGGATGAAAAACTCACACTTGTTTTTAACCCTGTCAATGCCAATTAAGCCATCACTGAAGTGTGTTTCACACTGGGCTGCTTTCATAATGCAGATTTCCTGGGTAACTGAGGTTCCAAATTAAATCTGGTTTGTTTTGTTCTTCTTCTTGTTGTTTCCCCCTTAGGGAATTTCAACCAGGGAGCGTTATAAAAAAATTTTTTTCTCTCTCTCTGCAAAAAGTCAAACTTTACTTNATTTCAACCAGGGAGCGTTATAAAAAATTTTTTTTCTCTCTCTCTGCAAAAAGTCAAACTTTACTTCATTCTTTGGTGGGAAGGAGGAGGGTGAATTTGGGGTTACCATTAGCAGCACCCCAGTGGGAGTTAAGAGGAGGAAGAGATGTGTATTTCATGCTTTTGGGGGAGGGTAAGTCACACCTCTTGGTGCTGTTGGTCCCCTGTGATTGTATCATTGAACTATCAGCCAGAGGCTGCAGGAGGTGTTGAAAAAAGATGTTTTATCTTGCTCGACATTGAGCTTTTTCACTGCATTTGCCTTAGGGCTGGTAAACATCACATGCGCTTGTTAAAATTGAAAAAAAAATGATGGAGGTTTTATTTTATTTTAGTTTTATTTTTATTGCCATCCAGCTAACCATCTCTTTTGCTCTCTGGCTCTCTTCTCTTTGTCCTTGGCTAAGAAGGAGCAAAATGTGGAATGCTTTTACTGGAACGCTGTTGCAATATCAGCGAAAACAAACTTATCTTGATGGTGCATAATAATAATAATAGCAGTAATAATCATAATCATCATCATCATAGTAATAATAAAAAAAATCTGGGTGTTTGCCAAGGAGCCGGTTAGGATTTGAAATCATGGAAAAGCAAACCGAGTTTGCAGGATTTGGGGCCTCCGTGTTATTGGGGTCCCCCCCCCCGGGAGGAGACGGTTAAAATTTTGGGAAGGTGGTTGAATTTTTGAATCTTGGCTTTTTTTTGTGCTGTCTCTTAAGGATGCTTCAAATACAGTGGTGGGATTGAGCCGGTTCTCACCGGTTCAAGAGAACTGGTTGTTAACTTTCTTTTCTTCGAAGAAATCATTAAGGCAAAGAACTGGTTGTTAAATTATTTGAATCCCGCCATTGTTGATATACATATACATGCTTACCTCCATGAGGGAGCCCAAAACCTAACATTGCTAAGTGAATAAATGTGTTAAGGGAGGTTTTTTGCCCCATTTTATTACCACCTTTCTTGCCAACAGTTAACAAGGGAATCATTGTCATTGCAAAGTTACTAATACGATCGTTAAGTGAATCTAGCTTGTTTGTCAGAAGGTTGCAAAAAGGGAACACATGTGACACTGAAGCTGTCATAAGTACATGCCAGTTGCCAAGCCTCTGAATTTTGATCCTGGGATCGCTACAATGATTGTAAGTGGGAAAACCGGTCATAAGTCACTTTTTCCAGTGACATCATAACTTCGGATGGATGCAAGTCGAAGACGACCTGTATATGAATCTATGGGGGAAAGAGTTTGACTATTTTATTTAACTGTTATTGAATTGTGTATTAATTAAAAGCAACATTTTAGATCGGGCTGTCCCCTTGCTTGATAGTCAGCAATATATGCAAACAGATTTTTGCAGGATTTTTGTCCAGGTGGTTACGAAGCTCAACAGAAGACACCGAATGTTAAAATTTGGGACGACAATTTACATTTTAATCCGATATTATCGTGCTGTCTTCTAAGAATGCTTTGTGCACATGAATATTCAGAAGGGGGAATTTTCTTCTAATTGCATTCAAATTGTGAGAAAACATGAAACAGTATTTCAGATCCAACTTGTCCCCTCGCTGCCTGCCTGTCTGTTTTGCAAGATTAATTTGCATTTGTGTTTGATTTGGTGTTATTTATTTAGATACCCTATTTCTTCGCCGTCAGAGAGGGGCTTTGGATGCTGCATGTACAATGCAATCGGTATCTGGGAACAACAAAGAACACTCCCATGAAAATATGAATATGAATTTAAGCTTCAGAATTTTATTTCAATTGTATTTATTAATCTGGCACATAGAATTCATTCGTGTTCTCCATTTTCCATCAGCTTCTCCGAATAGCCGAGCTTTGAAAAATGATCAAATGCTCTGGAAACAATATTCTGGATTTAGCTATCACTTCACTGGTGCCCCGTTTTGGAAGAGGACTGTGAATCGAGTTTGATTTGATATTACTGTTTAATTTTGTATTTCCCCTTTCTTAACCTCCCGTCTCTGTCAGAGAGGGGTACTGGGTGGCGTGGAATCAATATATAAATAACAACATTCACATTAACATATTAACGTTCATTTAAGATTCAGAATTGTATTCAAATTGTAATATATTTTTGTTTGTTTCTTTTCTATGTGTTCATTATAATCTGTCCAGAAAGCTTTGGCTCTCGGTTGGGTAATTTTTATTTAAATAAAGTAAATGATAACATATGCATTATTCCTACATGTATGTATGTATGTATGTATGTATGTATGTATGTATTGTATCTATCTATCTATCTATCTATCTATCTATCTATTATCTATCTATCTAATCTATCTATCCACAACACACACATTTTAATGCCTTTTCTTTGATTTATTCATTGCTTCAGAGCAATGAGTATGGCTGCTTGAACAGAGAAATAAATAAATAAATTCTAGCTTCCTTTTGAAGCTGGTTGCATTGCATATGTTCTCAAGTAAGTGGGAATTATTTTTGCCGGCAGTTGCTAACTTGACAATTTATCTTCAGGCTAGTGCTTTCGGCTTTGTGCTTGTTGCTTTGCCTCGCACAAGCATGAAGCGAAAGCACCAGCCTGAAGATAGGCAAGTGGGACCTTATCAAGTTGCCAAAATGCTCTCAACCTTACACGGAAAAAAACTGAACACGCCAAGACTGCATACCCTGTACCTGCTGGAAATCTATTATATATAATATATATATATATATATATATATAATATATATATATGTATGTATGTATGTATGTATGTAATTGTATGTATGTAGTTGTATCTATGTATCTATCTATCTATCTATGTATGTATGTATCTATGTATAATATTATAATTATATATATATATATATATATATATATATATATATATATATATATATATATATATAGTATATATAAAAATGAATGATGCAGTTCAGCTTCCTTCGGGTATTTCACTTCACATGTCTTGTTGCTTTTAAAGTTGCAGCAACGTTTCAGCAGAATATCATCTGCCATCATCAGGCTTCTGTATTTGAATTTGTATGTGGGTCAGGCTCTCACAGCCGTTGGTTTAAATTTGAGGCTAACCCTATTGTTGTGGCCAGGATGTTTTTTCCGACATCCCTGATTGGTTGGAGGTCTTGGTTCCGTGTTACTATCGAGTTTGTTTGATTGGTGTTTTCTGTTTTTTCTGTCTGTTTTGTGGCTTTGATTGGCAACACTGTTGTCCTGTGTTGGAGGCTTTCAGTGCAGCTTGGCTTTGCGTGACAAGCCTCCAATACAATTTAATAAATAAATATAGAGTTCCATGGATAAAAAAATCCCTTTTCCCAGAGAAAATCCAGCTCTGGGAAATCAAATCAATACATTAAAAATATTTCATGGAAAACTCGATCACCCAGTCCTGGACTCCCACCCATCCACCCAAAAAATGGCAACCCTACCTGTAACTTTACAAATTGGGGATTAAAAGACAAATGTATAATTTTAATTCTCATGCCTTGACTTTTCTCCCTTTGTCTCTTCTCTTCCTTCTTAAAGCTATACAAAAGTTCCCGATTGCAATGAAACATAAATACAATACAGATTTCAGTTTATTATTATTTTAAAAAATCCTTTTAACTCCCCGAATTTTGACCTAGACTACAACATAGCCCGAGTGAGCTACAAATTATTTTTTAACAGGCTACAGTATATATATACATATATACATATATACATATATACATATATACATATATACAATATCATATAATACATATAATTTACATATACATATATATATATATATATATATATATAGAGAAGAGAGAGAGAGAGAGAGAGAGAGTGAGTCTTGGAAGCTGCATTCAGTCCTCAAAAGTCAAAGTGTATCTTTTAAAACAGGTATGGCTTTCCAAAGGCCAGCTTTCCATCCCTCCCTGCAAGGAATAAAACTCGCAGGTAGGTTGCCTTGTTTTTGCTAAAGTTGCCTCCAGGTTTAAAAACTTTCATTTTCAGCTTGGAATGCCTTCCTTTTTTTTTAACTTGGCTCTCTCCACAGCCAGCCATGATTCAACCAGTGTATTAACTCATTGAATGCAATGGCCTGGGACTTCGGAATGGCCACGAACAAGCATAGCTGGGTTCACACAACAGGTAAAGCCCAAAACAATGGGATCGTGGGCAGGCAGCAGCTTAAAATACACACACACACACACAGAGAAATTGGTTGTGGAATTACAGCTTGCTAGGATGATTTAATGGTTGTTTGCAAAGATTGGAAAGAGCTTTCATGGTTAAGGTGCATTGGGAGGAAACAGCAACCCCACTGGAGGTCAGTTAATTCATACTTTGAATAAATGATGGTTTGTTTAGCACAGTCAGCCAGATGTTTCAATTGGAATTGGCACGTTTAATTACCTCTCGAGCCCTTCCTTAGACAGATGTTGCTTCATCAAATGTAATGTTATTAAAGGACTCGTGCTGATTTTGTCAAGGGCAGGAGTTCGAGGGGTTATTATTGCAGTTGGTCACACAGTCAGCCAGATGTTCAAGACTGGCTTTTGTCCCTCTGGCGAGTCCTTCCCAAGGATCCGGGATAGACAGATGTGGTCTAATAATATTTAAAGGACTTGCAGGATGCCAGCTGTTCTGATGTTTCAGTTCCANAAGGATCCGGGATAGACAGATGTGGTCTAATAATATTTAAAGGACTTGCAGGATGCCAGCTGTTCTGATGTTTCAGTTCCAGCTGCTTTTTGCAATTGACCGATGCTGATTTTTGTCAATGCTGTGGAGGCTCAAGGGGTTGCATGATTGTTGTTGTTGGTTGCACAGGTCACCAGATGTTCAGACTGGATTCGGCCTTTTTGTACGCTTATGGATTCCTTGTTTCATGGTGTTCGTGGTCTCCTAGCGGGATGTAAGCTGTTCTGAGCCCAACTGCCTTTTGCAATTGACTGATGCCGATTTTTGTCAATGCCCACAGTTGTGAATTAACTATTTAGGCTGGATTTGGCATTTTTTATCCACCTATCAAGTTATTTCCAAGTGGAGATTAGATGCGGTTAAAGACCTCATTGCAGGATGTCAGCTGTTCCAAGTCAAGCTACCTTTTGCAATTGACCGATGGGGTTTTTGTCAATGCCGGTGGAGCTCAAGTGGTTCTGTTGCACAATCAGTCCGATGTTGAGACCAGATTTGGCATTTTTATCTACCTCTTGGGTCCTTCCCAAGGACCTGGGATGGGCCAATGTTGTGTTTTGATAGTGTTGATAGTTGCTGGGATGGATGTAAGCTGCTCTGAGTGGAGCTGCCTTTTACAATTGACTGGTGTTGAATTTGTCAATGCCGCTGGTATTCAAATGAATATCCAGATATTTTGGGATTGCACTCCAGGCGCCTCTTAGTATTGGTACTACCTCTTTGCTTTCTTCTGCCATGGTCGTTCTGCTACTATTTACAGGTCTTTGTATTTCTTTATCTTCTCCAGTTCTTTCTCTTTTCTTCTTCTCTCTCCAGATATACTTGACTTACAAGCAGTACGTTTACTGACCATAAGGCACTGAAAAAAAAAATGACTTATGACCATTTTCCACACTTGTAACCGTGGAAGCATCCCCGAGATCACATGGTTTACATTCAAAGACTTGGCAACTTACTCGTATTTATGACAGTTGCAGCGTCCCAGGGTCACATGATCCCCTTTTGCCACCTTCTGACAAGCCAAGTCCATGGGGAAGCCAGATTCACTTAACAACTGTATAACTAACTTAACAACCATGGCGATTCACTTAAGAATGGGGGCAAGAAAGGTTGTAAAATGGGGCAAAACCCACTTAATAAATGTCTCATTTAGCAACATAAATTCTGGGTTCGATTGTGGTCATGAAGGCCTGGCCAGCCTTGCTGGCTGCAGAAGAAATGGGCCGGCAAGGCAGGTGTCAGGGTGTGCGAGGCCTGGCTACACCTGTCCAAAGGTAAGTAGTAGGGCAGCTCTACCTGCCCCCCCATCCCCACCCTGGTTTAATTTTTACCTGTCCACTCTGGAGTGGGAGGGATTTTAATACGGGCTTATTTTGGGAGTAGGGCTTATATTGGGCGCACACGTACAGATCAAGCTACCCTTACTTTCAGGGTAGGTCGTATTTTGGGGGAAACTGGGTGTATTGAAAATCAGACACAGGGCATTCAAAAAGGAAAGCGTGAAGTTTTAATCACCATCTGGAGAAACAGTTGCTCATTTCTAGCAAGATTCTGTTTCTGGAAAGTCCATTCACTTTCTTCCTTTTTTTCGACAGAAACTGAAATTTTTAAGAGAGGGGAATGAAATGCAGCGGAGCTGGTGAACCGATTTCTCCATGTACAGGACCCACCGGGGAGGTGTCTGGTTTCTCTTTTTTTCCTCCTCTCTGAGCCCCGTTTGCAAAAGGAGTATGCTCGCCTCAGTCTGCGCACAACTGCACCTTTGCAAAGAGAAAGTGAAGGCCTCAAGAAATTGGGTTGTGGAAGTGAAAGGCAGGCACCCAAGTGTTTGAGAAGTGATTTCATTGCGGAGTGAAAACCATCTGTAATGTTGCATGAACAGGTTTGTGCATTTTGATATTCTTCTGATCCACCATGGATTAAAATACCCCGTGTCACAATTATTATTATTATTGTTGTTGTTGTTGTTGTTGTTTTGCCATCGATGGTTGCAAAGCTTTCATCCTGCTATTTAATTTTAATTTAATCAGAATAGAGCTGGATTCTCTCCTGGATGTAGTTTCCATTTGTTGCTTCCTGCCCTGCCTTCAGGTGCTTTGGAGAATAATTTGACCCCCTCTCCTTTGGGGCAGCCCCTCAGAACAACAGAATAGCAGAATAACAGAGTTGGAAGGGACCTCGGAGGTCATCTGGTCCAGCCCCCTGTTCAAGCAGGAGACCCTATTCCATTTCAGACACGTGGCTGTCCAGTCTCTTCTTCTTTTTTAAAATACATTTTATTTGTCATATTTCACCATAAAAACACATTTCCACTCTTTACAGCATCCCAGTTACGGTGTTCACTTAATAGAATAGAATAGAATGGAATTCTTTATTGGCCAAGTATGATTGGACACACAAGGAATTTGTCTTGATGCAAATGTTAATATGTTATATTAACATACTTTATAAATATATCCATTACTATTTCTATACAATTATATACTTAACTCTACAGAGAGCCTATAGCATGATAGATAGATAGATAGATAGATAGATAGATAGATAGATAGATAGATAGATAGATAGATAGATAGATAGAGGTAGGTCTAGATTGTGTTTTGGGTCATTTTCCCTGAAGATTAAAGTAATCTTGGGCGACCGTTTTCAGCGAGGTCCTACTCGCCATCCCAGTCACGCTGGTTGCTTTTGAACACCTGAACATACCTAGACCCTACTCCTTGGAAAAATCTATGAACAAATATATGTATGTATGTATGTATGTTTCGTATGTATGTATTGTATGGTATGTATGTATGTATGTATGGCTGTTCAGCTTTGTTTGGATATTTCCCACGTCAATTGTATTGTGCTTTTTAAAGTTGTAGGCAACGTTTCGAGCAGAGCATCTCATCTCCATCATCGGCTCTGTCATTTGAGGTTCATGTGTGGGTCAGGGTCTTCACGACTGCGCGTTGCGCTTAAATTTGAGGCTACCTATTGTTGTGCCCACGGATGTTTATTTTCTCCATCCTGATTGGTGGGAAGTCTTGGTCCTGGTGTTTATTGATCTTGAGAGTTTGATTGATTGGTGTTTCTGGATTCTTTCTGTCTGTATATATAGTGGCTTTGTGATTGGCTGGCAATTCACTCTGTTCTTAGTGTTGGAGGCTTTCAATGCAGCTTGGCTCCGTCGTGAAAGGACGGCTGCTAATTCATCAGCAACTGGGTTTCACCTGGGTGCCTGGATGGGGGGGTGTTGTGAGCTGGAGGTATCAGAGGGGAGTCTGTTTGTGGCCCAGATGTGTTTGCCTGGCCTGTGGTGTGGAGATCTTTCTACTGGTGAGAGTGCAGGCCCTCCCAAATGATTGACAAGTCCTGCTGGAATTTCAATCTCTTCTGTTCATTGCTGTCAGGTCTTTTTTCAATGCTCTATGGCTATCTCTGATGATTTCTGTGGCTGGGGTTTTCCAATATGGCAGGGTCTTTTGGTGGCCATTGAAGTTGATGCTGTGACGCTGATGGCTTTTTACTATGTGTTGGATTCTGCTGAACGTTGTGACGTGGGATAATACCCGAAGGAAGCTGAACTGCATTCATGTAAATACCAGCGAAAACTTAAAAAAAACATACACACACACACACACACACACAGACATATTTCTTACTTTACTATATCTCCTACCTACTTTTCATATAGCTCCTTTATATCTTCTTTCTAGGCAATTATACCAAATATTCTAAATTTTATAGTACTCTGTTTCTTCTCTATCTTTTAATTCCATGGATTCCATGTTAATTTCTGCACATTGAAAAACTGTTTTTATTATCATTATGTCTCTTCTTAAAAACCTCCAGCATCCACAACTTCTGGTGGCAAGCTGTTCCCCTGGTTAATTACAACCTCATAACCAGCAAATCTGATGGAGAATTTCAAAACGTTTTTGCTTTTCATTCCTTCACTGTCTTCATCCAAGGAAATTGAGCAGCTGGATTATTATCCAATCTCTTCCAGAGCCCCAAAGTAAGAACGAGATCCTGACATAGCAATTTCTGCGTTGCAAAACCTCTCGCAAAAGAGCCATTCAGGGGAAGGTTTCAAACTCTGCAAAACTGCAAACCCATTATTATGAAAAAAAAATTGATAGGAGCCCTCGCCAGAAATAAATCTAAGTCCTTGATTTTTANAGTCCTTGATTTTTAATAATGCAATACAAATGCACTTTTAATATTGCGGTGTATTTTTTAAGAATGTCATTTTAATGTAACGCTATCCAGGAGATAGTGTCACAATTGTTCACTTATTAGCTGTTTTTATAGTTCAATCCAGTCTAAGCATCTGGCTGACCGACTACAACAACAACAATAAAATAATAAATAAAACACAATAAAAATTAAAAGCATAAAATAGCAATGAGTCCTTTAACAACCACATTTGCCTTGGGAATATATACAGCTGGACAGAAATGCCAATTCCTGTCAGAACATCTGGCTGTGCAACAAACCATAATAATTTATATATTTATTCAGCATTTTAATGCATATTTTCATGCATATTTATGGCATAAAACATGGACTTACAAGGTATATTAACATAATAATAAACATAACAAATAAATAAATAGCAGCCTTGTTTTATAAAAAAATACTTAGCTTGGAATTGCTTATGTTCTTAAGACTATCTTAATAATTCTTAGGACTGGAATTGTTCAATTTCCACCAGTCTTAGGCTGCAAATCTAGCTAGGATTACAACAATAATAATATTTGAATTTATGTGCCACCCAGCTCCAAGCCATTATGATTTTACAGGTTTGTCCATTCCTGGAGCCTCTATTTAGAAACTCTTTTCATTTGGTACAATCGTGCAAATGTTAGACCAGATCAACATCCCAACGAAACCAGAATTGGATGTTAGGAAAGAGGAAATTGGAAAACGAATATAGGAAATTCATATTGTATTGCAAGATTGTTGCATGCAAAACATTAGAAAAGCAATGCAAAGCCTGCAATGGAAACCAGGATTTTAAAACTCTCAGAGTTGGTAGAGGTAGTGAAACTGACCGGTTTGGTCACAGAGAAAAAAAACCATAAAAAAGTTTTTCAGAAATGAAAATAAAATAAAGAGTGAAAGCTGATATAGACTTTTTGCTTAAAGTAGTAAAAAAAGAAACAAATTGAGCATTTCAGGATTTGGAGATTAAAAATGAGACTTGGAAAAAGTTTTAGAAGACAATTGTTCGAGAGAAAGATGGGCCAAAGGCCACAATTTCTACCACAATTTCTGTTTTTGTTCCCTTTTGTTTCCTTTGTTTCTTGTTTCTCTATTTCTGATTTTTCTTGTTCCTGTTTGTTACATTTTATGACGCTGAATTTCTTTTTTGAGAGGGAAAATCCATCCAGATTTTATTCAAAATTGTTCCTCTCTTGACTGACACCTGTCGCCAAGCAGCTGATGGATCTAACACACGTAATCACCAATCTTTGATACTCATCCGTCCAATCACATATAGTAGTCCTTGACTTATGACCAAAACAGGGCCCAACATTTCTGTGGCTAAATGAGACATTTGTTGACTGAGTTTTGCCTCCATTTTACGACTTTGTTGGTTGTTAAGTGAGTCACATGGCTGTTAAGCAAATCTGGATTGCTAAAAGGATGCAAAAAGAACCACATGACTCAGGGATACTGCAACTGTCATAAGTACAAGTCAATGGTCAAGCCACTGAATTTTTTTATTTTTTGCTAAAAAGTTTTTTATTTTTATCTTTTACAAACATCTCTTTTGGTGAATGGTGTGATTCTAGGTTTCTACCATTCCATACAAACAAGACCTTAATTACATTTTTATCTTTCATATTCAGTTTCTTATCATATCATTACGTTTTCCATTTTCTGTAAACATTCTTCTATTTTTCACACTTATTTTATCCACTTTCAAGTCATATCTTAACTTATTCTGTTTTTCTTCAATTGTACTCATATCTTTTTTATATAATATCTTAAAATTCTTATTTCTTAATCTATGTTCATTATGTTTTATACTTTTATCTATCATATTTGCAAGTTCATCGCATGCTCTTGTTTCATTATTCAATAAATTCCATCTTAATTTTCAAACATTTTCCCCCTTAATTGCCCATTTGAGTGCACTACCTTTTTGTCTTATACATCATTCAGTTTACTCCCTTTTAACCATATTAAAAACTCCCATAATATAATCATTTTTAGTTATCACCTAAACACTACATATCACATATACATTTTAGGTTAGATTCCACATGGTATTCTATCCTTAACCTTCTAAGTCATGTATTATCTCAAATACATTGATCTTTTCAACTAATTATAGAAACTGATATTAATCTTAGCCAAGCCTCTGAATTTGGATCACGTGAACTCGGGGATGATGCAATGGACATAAGTGTGAAAAATGGTCACAAGTCACTTTTTTCAGTGCCGCTGTGACTTCAAACGGTCACTGACAAACAGATAACAGATTAATAGAGTTGGAAGGGACCTTGTAGGTCATCTAGTCCAATTCCCTGCCCAAGCAGGAGACCCTACACCATTTCTGACAGTTGGGAGTCTAAACAGATGGTCGTGAGTTCGAGACTGTCTGTAGACCCCTGATATTGTTCATGGCCAACCAAGGTATCACACACAGCTAGTCCTCAAACTTACAACCACAGTGTGTATGTGGCCAAATGAAAAATTTGTTAAATTGGTTAACGACCTTTCTTGCCACTGTTGTTAAACGAATTGCTGCCATTTGTAAATCCGTCACACCATCATAAACACGAGTCAGTGGCCAAGCCTTTGAATTTGGTTTGTGGGAAATGACACAATCACTAAGTGTGAAAAACTGGTCTTCAGTTCCGTTTTCTCAGTGCCGTTATAACTTCAAACCATCACTAAATGAACGATTGTAAGTCAAGGACTTGGGTATCACTGAATTAATCAAGGCACAGGGACTGAATGTCCTGGGATTTTCCCCTCCTCGTAGGTTGCTGTCTATAACTTGCACAATAAACCTTTCGAAAACCGATTTTTGACTCATATTTTCATTTTCGGCTACAGCAGCCAAGAGCTCAGGCTGCAATTTTCATTTCTGCTATCGCTTCTCACCGTGATGAAGCCGGTTCCAAAAACCCATCACATCCTGGCATCAAAAGGGGTGGAATGGTTTAATTTCAGATTAACAGAGTTGAAAGGGACTTTGGAGGTCATCTAGTCTAACCTCCCCCCAACCCAAGCATTTCTGACCAAGGGCAGTCCAGTCTCTTCTTGAAAGCCTCCAGGGATGAAGCTCCCACAACTTCTGAAGGCAACTTTTGTTCCATTGAATATAGAATAACAGAGTTGAAAGGGACCTTGGAGGTCATCTATTCCAACCCCCTGTCCAAGCAGGAGACTCTACACATCATTCCTGACAGATGGCAGTCCAGTCTCTTCTTGAAAGCTTCCAGTGATGAACTTCTGAAGGCCACTTCTATTCCATGGGTTGATTGTTCTTCCTGTCATGAAAGTTCTTCTTATTTCTAGGTTAAATTTCTCCTTGATCAGTTTCCATCCATTGCTCCTTTCCATCCATTTTCTCCTTTGGGTACCTTGGAGAATAGCTTGAGCCCTTCCTCCTCTTTGTAGCAGCCCCTCAAATATTGGAAGGCTGCTCTCCTGTCTCCCCTGGTCCTTCTCTTCCCTAGACTAGCCAGGCCCAGTTCCTGCAACCGTCCATCATAGCTTTAGTCCCCTAATCATCCTGATTGCTCTTCTCTGCACTCTTTCCACAGTCTCAGCATATTTTTTAGAGTGTGGTGAACCAAACTGGATGCAGTACTCTCAGTGTGGCCTTACTCAGGCTTTCTAGAGTGGTATTAGTACCTCTCTGGATCTTGATTGCATCCCTCTGTTAATGCAACTTAGGATTGCGTTGCCTTTTCTGGCTGCTGCTGCACACGGATGGCTCCTATTTAGCTGGTTGTCCACTAAGACTCCAAGATCCCTTATTACAGTTCCTGCTATTGAGCCTGGTTTCATCCAGTCTACATGGGCCTTAGTTCACTTAATGTTCCTCTTGGTTGCCATGATAGAAACAGAATAGAATAGAAGAACAGAATTCGAAGGGACTCTTGGAGGTCATCTAGTCCAACCCCCTGCTTAGGCAGGAAACCCTATCCCATTTCAGAATAATGGCTGTCTAGTCTCTTCTTAAATGAATAAGGTGCTTTTTCTTTCAAGAGGCAACTGGACTTCCTTGATTTTTATTTTGATGTTTCGCTTCTCCTCCAAGAAGCTTCTTCAGTTCTGATTGTAAGTTCTGTCAGTTCCGTTCCGTCAGAACTGAAGAAGCTTCTTGGAGGAGAAGTGAAACATCTTCAAAGAAAAAACAAGGAAGTCCAGTTGCCTCTTGAGGAAAAAAAAAGCACATTTGGGACAAATGTGACCTTGAGGACGGAGAATTTCCATAGGCAATAAAAAAATAAATTGGCAAGGATCGAATCAGATCCTATAGAATAGAATAGAATAGAATAGAATAGAATAGAATAGAATAGAAAATAGAAGAGAGTGGAATGGAACGGAACAGAACAGAACAGAACAGAACAGAATGGAATAGAATAGAATAAATATTGGAATGAAGAGAATGGAATGGAATGGTATAGAATAGAACAGAAGATTACAAGATAATAGGTATAAGTATAAACATAGTTATGAATACATGAAATGGATACATAGTTTATTTATTTATTTATTTATTTATTTANGTTATGAATACATGAAATAGATACATAGTTTGTTTGTTTATTTATTTATTTATTTATTTATTTATGTCAATTGCTTACAAGATAATAAGTATAAGTAGTTATGAATACATGGTTATGAATACATATAAGAAAAATAAAAAATAAAAGAACAATAGGACAGGGACGGTAGGCACGTTGGTGCGCTTATGCACACCCCTTACAGACCTCTTAGGAAAGGGGGGAGGTCAATGGGAGACAGACTGAGATTAAAGTTTTTGGGGTTTGGGGAAGAAACCAGAGTCAGGTAGAGGATTCCAGACATTGACCCCTCCGTGGCTGTAGTTGTATTTCCTGCCATCAAGTTTGTTTGTGGTTTACCTTGAGTTTGTATCTATTGTGTGCTCTTGTGTTGTTATGGTTGAAGCTGAAGTATTTAACTCCCAGAATCCCCCAGCCAGCATGGTTTAAGATGGATGGATTCTGGCAGTTGAAGTCCACCTATTTCAAAATTGGCAAAATTGAGACACACTGCTCTCTGTTGTGAGCAGCAGAAGGAGAAATTCTGGGAGTTGAAAGCTGCCACCATTGCGAAAAGCTATCTCAACCCATAGTAAGTGGGCGGGAAGAATGAGGCCGTAGTGTTCTCAACTTCTTCTCCAGAACTGCCTTATCACAGACAAAGCTCAGCTGACATCAACACTGAAACCAGATTTGTTCTCAGGCCCGGCCTTTCCTGCAAAGTTTTTGCAAAAATATTTTAAAAAGATTCTTTAAAAAAATACCTTCAGTTGTGCACCATTTGAACCCAGGACCCTGTTAAAGAGGGAGGCCTCCCCCCTCCACTTTAGGAGTGCCCGCATTTCAAACTTTGGCAATTTCCAAAATGACTGATCTTTCAGTTTTTATCCCTTTTTCAGTTATTTCCTGAATCCAATTTATATGCCACTATCCTGAGGTGACTCTGAGTGGCAGATTTAATTTACTTAAATCGATCTAATTTTGTTTTTAATCCTCAACCTAATGGCCCCAACTGAGCCCCAACATTTCTGTGGCTAACCGAGAGGGTTGTTAAGTGAGCTTTCCTGTCTCACTTTGACCTTCTTTGCCACCATTGTTAAATGAATCACTCCAGTTGTTAGTGGCTTCCCCATTGACTTGGCTTGTCAGAAAATTGCAAAAGGGGATAATGTGACTCTGGACGCTGCCATGCCAGTTGCCAAGCCTCTGAATTTTGATCACGTGACCCCAGATGCTACAATGGTCATAAGTGTGAAAAATGGTCCTAGTCGCCTTTATTTAAAGGCTCCTGATCTCAACACTTAGGGCTGTGATGGTGGCACGCAGAGCCATTTGTGTGGGCAAGTGAGCCCCAGCCAATCTTACCTGAACTGCGCATGCACACACTTCCCAGCTCATTTTCAGCCTGTTTGAGGCTGTTTTCACTCTCCTGGAGGCTCGAGGGAAGCCTCTAAAAGCAGTGGTAGCTAACCTTTTTGGGGTCCTGTGTCAAAAATTGTGCGCACGCTTGCATGGTCGCGCTTGAGTTCCAACACCCAGAAGGCAATGCGTGCCCCCCCCATGCATGTGCGTGCAATCCCCCTCAAACTCACACCCACTGCCCCCTTACCTGCACTGCACCTCATAGCTGATTTTCAGCTGGTTTGAGGCCTTTTTCGGCCTCCCAGAGGCTTGAGGAAGACTTCTGCAGGCTTTTCAGGATGAAAACTAGGCCCATTTTGTCACTTCCGGTATTTCCGGAAAAACAGGAAGTGATGAAATGGGCCTAGTTTTCGGCCTGAAAAGCCTTGCTGAAGCCTGCAGAAGCCTTCCTCAAGCCTCTGGGAGGCTGAAAAAGGCCTCAAACCGGCCAAAAATCAGCTGTGAGGCGTGCGCATGCGCAATGAGGTAAGTTTGCCTTCAGCTCACGTGCTGGCAGAAATGGCTCTGCGTGCCACAGGTTTGCCATCATGGCTCTAGAGCCTCAGGAGGCTGAAAAACGGGCCTTCTAGAAATACCGGAAATGCCCAAATGGGCCTGTTTTTGGCCTCCCGAGGTAGCAGAGGCTTCCCTCGGTCCTCAGAGGGTGAAAACAGCCTCAAAGGGGCCAAAAATCAGCTGGGAGGCACGCACATGCACAGTGCAGGTAAGGGGGTGGGTGGAGGTGTTGCATGTTGTGGTGTGCACTTTCAGCACACCACAACAAAAAGGTTCGGCATTTCTTGTGGGGTGCATATATGATATATTTATTTCAACATATGTTACGTCCAACCTGGGCATAAGTCTAACCCAAACCCAATTTTTGTTCATTTTAATTCTAGTTTTTATGAGGTTGTAAGCTGCCAGTGTTGCTGGCTAGCAAGATGAACAACAGATAAATTAAATTAAATGGGATTACTTTCCCTTCCTTTTTACCAAAAACTGGGTTTGTTCTAAACGGTGAATGAAGTTTACAAATGTCAATATTGAGCAAATAATGCATTTATTTGATACCAACAGATCTCATGGATTCGAGCAGGATTCCATGGATGCCCCAGTGTTCTCGTTCAAGGTCTGCAAGAGAATATCCATTATTCTTTCTTTTTGTGGTACAAATTTGAGCGTCGGAAGTGGAGACCAGAAGGTGGTTTCTGTGATGGGCGGAGCCTGGACCACTGTGCTTGCCATTTTGACTTTTTTGACTTCACCTGGGTCTGAGAAGGCAGTGGGACTTACCTGTCCTTCACCGAGAGGAATAATTGCATCGTGCAACATATATATATATGTATATTTTTAGGACTGCAAGGAAATGAACAAGCTTTTAAAGCATTTGGGAAGACAATGCTTAATTAAACCTGAACGATCAAGCTGATGGGTGAATTCATCATCATTGTTTTGCCTTTTGTACTTGTTTCCCTAAAAATGTTCCTTTCTGAACTTAGAAGGATTTATTATTATCGAATAAAAAAATATAGGTTGTCCTGCTCCCAAGAAAATCTTTTTTCTTTTTTTGTCTTTTTGCTTTTTTTTTCTGTTTCTTTCAGGAAACTTTCTGGTTTTTTTTTTTTTCTTGGTCTCTTTTGTTCTCTCCAGTCAGATCTAAAGCTGTGATATTTAATACTTGTTGCATCTCGACTAAAAATTCAGTTTATCTCTTAAAAGACAGAATTTAGCAGACCCCACAGTTTGAAAATATTTAGGTCAGATTTAGCAGACCGCAGCTTGATAAATGTCCTTGTGTCAGACAAGATCATGGGAATTCCTCGACTTACGACAGTTTCCTTTAATGACTGTTCAAAGTTACAACAACACGATTTTAAAAAAAGGACTGCGGCAAGGGAGGTCATAAAAATAGGACAAAACTCACTGAGCAACCGTCTTGCTTGGCAGCAGAAAATTTGAACTCCATTATGGTCGTAAGTCAAGGACCACCTGTAGGTAGAATCACCTGAAAGAATGAACCAAAGTTAACTCTTAATCAAATTTATCATATCTTGTGGGAATGCAATGGCTAAACCAGGTTCTAACTTGGTTAAATGTATGGCTTGCAATCCATAATGCTTTCTGTGCTGTCCCAATCTGCCAGCAATGCTTAAAACATAATAATTTATTATTTTAAATAAATGTTTAAGGCCCTGTCACACTGCCCAACGGATGCAAAACGGACACAATGGACGAGCAAAATGTTCCATCCATTGTTATCGAGCAAGAATGTTCCTCCAATTGAGTTAATCCGCCTCTCAAAAGAGCAAAATTTGCCAATAACCGGAGCGGATAACACGGAGCGGGTCGAAGGACGCAGGGCGGATGCAAAGCGGTATGCGGAATGGAAGGCCAGCGATGGACGCAGATGGGAGGCGGATGGCACATCCGCAGGGCTTTCCGGGGGACCTCAAGCCCAAAGCGACGCGGAACAATACAGCGATGCAAGAGAGGATGCACAGCAGAATGAAGCGGTATGCACAGCGGAGCTAGCGGATGCACCTGGCCGTTAATTGCCGCCCATGCGGGAGGATGCATGGTTGCGTCAGCCCCGCGGATTATACGGTGAAAGCAGCTCAGAGCAATCGTCATTCAAAGGAGACCGCTTCGCAGACACATTGCAATTGCCTTGCCTGTCCTGCCTGCATGTTTCTGCCTGCAGCCTTGCTGCCAGCCTTTCTCCAGCCTTGCCTGCCAGCCTCCCTGCCGCCTTGCTGTCTGCCTGCCTGCCAGCTTGCTGCCAGCCAGTCTGGCACCTGCCAGCCTTGGTCCTGCCAGCCTTCCTGCCAGCCGAGCAAAACCCACAACATGTGAAGACAGCAAGACCTCAGCCATTCCTGCTGCCAGCCCTTGGCAAGAGGGAACAGGGCTACATTCCGCGCCCCTGGCCTAATGCCCTCTGGTTTGCTGGGCATTCGCAGCACGGGCTCAGCTCTTCTGGGGACTGCGGGCTTTCTGCTGCTTCTGCTTCTGGAGGAGCGTGAGGACAAGCACTCCAGCACATCCGCCACCTCCACAGCACCTTGCACCTTACAACCCTGAGACTGAGCGACCAAAGAGGGAGTGCCAGAGACTCCATTTTTGTTTCAGATAGCTTCTTGTGTTATAAAGCTATTTTTGATTACACATGCTTCATTCTTTTCTTTTTTTTAATAAAGTCTCTGGCTGGAAAACTTAGAAACCGGGTTTAACGCCTTTGCATGCTTGTGCGGATGGCGTTAAGAGCAGTGGGGTGGGCAGGAGATTACCTGTGGATTGAGCAGGCGATACTATTGGAAGATGGGTAACAGCTGTAGGGATAGATAACCTCCCAGTGCCAAGCCATAAGTGGATTGTTAGGTCACCCTCCTCAGTATGGCCCACACCTATGCGCCCTTTATTAATCATTACAATGAATCATTGATCCACGGCTTTTCAACATAAACACAACTCTTTATTAAATTGCCCTGTTCATCTGTCGGGCACTCACCACATACATGGTACAATCATCATTCCGGTGTGATGGACCAGGCGAAGGAAGCATCCATTAGCATTACCATTCCTGTCTATAGCCACTCCAACTGCTCCCACTGGGGTGTTGCACCATGTGTTTCAGGAGGTTTGTGCTGCTTCTTCCCTTCACGTGAGGCTTCTGTTGGGGCCTTGCACATCACAGGGTGTGTCATCAGGTTTTCGCCCTTGCCCCCTCTCCATTCCCCAGCGCTCTTCAGTCCCTTCATTGCCTTGGCTGGAGGTCCCGAGCCTGTTCTGCAAGGGACTGGTATAGCGGGTGTCCTTGGCGGTGAGATTGTGCAGGATGCACGCAAGCTTCCACAATGGTTCCTCACAGGTCTGTGGGCGATGCTCTGGTGGGTGAGAAGTACCTGGAAGCCTGTTTGGCCAGGATCAGAAAGAGCGTTTCTCCCACCACCCGACCTTCGCCTGGGACAGCCTGTGTTTGAAGAATCCTCTCTTCACGGTGTGAGGAGTCCTGGAAGTGTAGCGGCTTCATGAGGAATAGGTTGTGAGGCGAGAAGGCGTCATCCCCCACGTATGAAGTAGGGCAACATCTTGCTGTCGTTGAGGCAGGGGGTCTGGATCTGGGAACCCTTATGTGAGTTGGCGTATCAGCCCTCCTTGAAGTGCACTGGCGTGTAGTTATACCTGGGCATCTGAAGATGAGCTCGTTGCCTGACAGCATCATGAGGTACAATGAACTTGCGTAGTCAGCATTACCATGGCAAACTGAGGAATGATGCTGAAGAGAGCCCCGTTGTAAGTTGAAAAAAAGTGGACCCTGAGTTGGCTGGAGCTTTGCAGGCCACGCGCTTCCCCATCTATGGTCCAACAGGTGTAGGGTGGAAGTTCCAGCCTAGTCTGATACCACATGCTCTGCAACTTTTCCTTCCAGCCTTCTTTCAGTGGGTGGGACACCTGGAGCGAGCTCCTTCCAGTATTCCTTTTGATGAGGGCCTTAGCACCACTTCTCTGGACCACCAAATGCTGATTGTGTGTTGGATGGTACCCCTCACCGCTGTACTGGCTGATGGCTCTGTAGGAAGCGCCCTGAGGCCAGATGGCGCAGAAGCAGTGCCATCCTTGAGCCCCAAGGTTCCAGGCTGTTCCAGTCAACCTGGGTGTCAGGCACTGCACAACTTCGGGATCAACCATGGCTGGAGGCATCCTCATTGAGTTTCCTGGGAATGCCCGAAGTGTCTCTCGCTCGCTTGAGCTCCACCAATCAAAGCTTAGTCTGTTAAGTCCGTCCTGCTTGCTCTGATCTGGCCGCTGACTCCATTTCGGACCCAGACGCTTTCTTTGGGCCTGCGCCCCTTTTATTCTTCCTAAGTACGAGTTCACAGAGCCTGTAGATGGCTTCACGACTGTTGCAGGAGATGGACTGGCTGCCGGAAAGGACTTTGTTACGATCCAATGCGTGGACATGACCTGGATTGCTGTGGGAAGAGGAACGCAGGCAGATGAAGTCGGCTTGCGAGGGTCCGGACCGCGGGCTAGCTTTCTGAAAGGTGAGCAGATCCCAGAGTGTTGCTCCCCCTTTTTATAGGCAGTATAGGTGTGCCTTTGCATCCTCTGGGCTTTCCTCTAGGCATCCTACATAGGCATCTCCTCTGGCATCCTGTAATATCCCGAGAATAGGTCCCTCTGGCGAAACGTTTTTTCCGCTTTAAACGCTTTGTTTGCCGCCTTGGACATCCGTTCTGCATCAAGTTCTGCATCCGTTACCGGTCCGTTCCGTTCCTCCTGTGTACCGAGCGGGAATGTGCAAGTTGCACAGATGCGGCGGACAATATGCCGTAGCGAGAAACTATAGCGATAATGCCGCTAACCGGTTGCAGCAATGGGTCGCGTATAGCGGTGCAAAACTGGATGAATTGGATACATTTTCCGGCAAAAGTTGTTGAGGCAGGCGCAAAACTTCTCTGAGGCGGATAAACTAATAGATGGATGCTTGCACGATGAGAGAAAGCAGCAAACGGAAGGCAGTGAGTACGTCGCTAGATTCCGTTTATCGAACGGAGGAGCAAGCTTTTTTGTTCCATTTTTACATCCTCTTTGCATTGCTTGTTCGGGCCAGGTGAAGACCAGGGGGCTTTATCTTTGTTGAAAACATTTCGAATGATGCAAAAAAAACAAAAAAGAAAACCCTCTTATCTTGTCGAACCAAAATTCATAAGGTAAGGAAGAATGTACGATACAAGCCGAATATAGGGTGGTTGACTTCAAAGTCCACTAATATAATTCTCGGCACATCAACAAGGCGAACAGGGTCAACGATGGTAGCTTTCAATCTGGGGCTTGAATTTCAAAGACCCCACCCCGTTTCACGATGCACAAAAATCCCGAATAATTATTAAATAAGTTGAGTGCACAACCAGGTATGCTACAATTAATGTACTCGCTTATCTTTGATCTGTCGACAATGCAATAATATAGATTGACTTATAATCTCCTTTAATCCCAAGCCTTCAATGGTGCGCTCTGGAGCAGGTAGTCACCAAACCCGTGGGCCGACGGCTATATGGCCCACTGTGTCGTCCATGAGAAAATTTGGAAGTAGCGGCCACAGAGGAAATCTCACCCCAGAGTACATCTGCACATGGCTGTGGGAAACCTTCCCCAGCCCATTCACTCCTATATCCGGCCAAACTTGTTCTAAATTGCCATTTTTTTTATCCTTTTTCCGACCATCATCTGTTTCTGCCTGAAGCAGGGATTTTAGATTAGCTAGGAAGCAGGAAATGGTGTTTGGACGTGCTTTTTTCTAGCTAATCCTTTAAGATGATCTTGGGCGCTGCTTCTATTTTTAAGCACAGCCACTCGCCTTACGGATTGAGGCTTCTATTAATTCACGTTGCAGCTTATGCAAGCAATATTTGATATTTACAGAGTGAGGCTCGCCAGATAGGCAGATAGATAGATCAGCTGAATAGATTCTGGTTGAAGGCAATTCAGTTCTAACCTGGCCAGTGCTTTGCCTGCGATTCAGGTGTAAAGTTACCTCCTTTTTTATAAAAAAACTGACAATTACAACATGGTTGTCGTTGTAGAGTTAAATTTACGGTTGGGCTTTACTTGACTAGCAACTTTTATATTGTTGCCAGGACTCCAGGCTAGCCAGGATTGAGGAGATATAGATCTCTGATTGATCTGGTGCATTCTCGTGGCAACTCCAATCTGCCTTGCCTGCTTGACCTGTTTTTGGGCGTATAAAAGTTAATCTTTTGTGATTTAAAAAAAACTTCAATTATTACTAATATTTATAATATTTTACATTTACAAGCCCATGTCAGTCATCAATGGCCCACCAAAGCCACGACCACAGAATTAGGCCATGCCCAGTACCGGTTAAGTGGTCGCCTGGATTTAAAATTATGGTTGGATTCCGGAAAGTCCAGAAGGTGGCCATTGGCCCCCTTGCACTGGAGGCCACAATGCCAACCTCCCAAAACAAGTTTGTGGTTCCTCCGCACAACCGATCAAAGCGATCCCAAACATGTGTTGATTATTGCACGGCAACTGTCTCTGCTCTCTCCTCTCCCTAGGCGAGGGCAGGCTCCGTTCGTCCTTACTTTTGGAGTCCTAGGCCTTATGGGAGTTGTATAAGTTGCAGCTTTGGCGGTTTTGGGGGAGATTCTGGGGCCACATCTGGGGCCCGCCCCCGGACCCCCCATTTCTCCAGCCCACTCTCCCCCCCAGACACTCTTAGCTCAGAAAGAGCAGCAAACCGCAGACACTCCTCCTGACTTGGACGCGACAGCCGCCGCAAGAAAGCAAGCCGGCGCCCAGCGACGACCGGCCCCGTAAAGAAGAAGACAGAAGAGCACAGCCGACCCCGACGAGGCCCCGAAGCCCCCGGCACGGACCTCCCCCACCGGGGCAGGGCCGGAGCGCAGGGAGGAGCCCAGCCCCCCCCGTGTCACGCGCGGCCACCCGCGCTCACGGCGCCCCGCGGCGCGAGGCCCACAGAGCCACAGAATCAAGACCATTTTTCTCCCCCACTAACCGCCGACTGATATCGCGGCTCTGTTGTGGGTTTCCAGCCTTGAGCTGGCTTCTCTGGTTCTCATGATAGAGTAGTTCTGCATGACTCACAACCATCAATCAGGGCTGGCTCGCACTCAGATACCCTGTCCTTCCCCTAGCTCCCCGTGGCGGGTCATGAGAACGTGGTCTGCATGAAACAAGCGGCCGGAAGGGCTCAGCGGGAGCAGCAGCGATGGTCGCACGACGCCCGGCCTGGCCGGCCGTAACTCACCCGCTCCTCGGGGGAAAGAAAATGATTCGGCACGGGGCAGGGATGCTGGATGGCAGTAGCCCTGGCTGCTCCCTCACACATCCTGCGGTGCTTTTCCAATTATGGCCCACAGGTGTCTGCATTGCCAGCTTGAATTCTGATGGGATGGCTTGCCGACATCTTACTGCGTTCAGAAAGAAAAAGCAGAAAAGCAGGGCTTCTCAGGAGAGACACCAAGAGAAAGATGAGGAAGATGAGGAGAGAGAAAGACAGGAGAGAGAGGAGAGAGAACGAGAACTAGAGATGAGAGGGAAAGGGAGAGAAGAAAGAGTTAGTAGGAAAGAAAATGGGATAGAAGCAAAAGACAGAGAGAGACAGAGAGGAAACAGAAGAGAAAGAGATTGAGAAGAAGATGACGACGAGAACAGAGAAAGAGAGGAGACGAAAGAAAGGAGAGACACACCGAGAGGAGAGAACTAGAGAAGAGGGAAGACAAGGGGAGAGAAAGACAACGACAGAGCAAGACACGAGAGAGAAAACACAGAGAAAAACAGACACACAAGAGAAGAGAAAGACAGAGAGAGAGAAAGACAGAGAAGAAACGAACACAAGAGAGAGAAGAATGAGAAGAGAGAGAGAAAGATTGAGACAGACAGAGAAAGAGAAGGAAAGACACAGAGAGAAAGAGAAGAGAGAAGAAAGAACAGAGAAGGGGAGAAAAGATTGGAGACAAGAAAAGCAGAGAGAGAGAGAAAGAGAGCGAGAGAAACGAAGAGTGTAGAGGAGAGAGGGAAAGACACAAGAGAAGAGACGAGAGCGAAAGACAGGAGAAGAGAAAACAGAGAGAAAAAGGAGAGACAGAGGAAAAGACAGAGGGAAGAAATAAGAGAGAGAGAGAAAGAGAGAGAGAAAAAGAGAGAGAGACAGAGAAAAAGACACAGAGAGAGAGAGAGAGAAAGAGAGAAAGAGAGAGAGAGAAAGACAGAGGGAGAGAAAGAGAGAGGCAGGGACGTCTCCAGCATCCCCAAGTCAGGCGGGGTTGCCAGATTCCTGCTTTGGGAATGGAGGAGAGTCCAGTGGATCCGAGTGCTGTGATCTCGCCTGGCTCCCTCCCAGTTTTCTCTTGTCAGGGGAGCAAAGCTGTGGGATCCGAACACCTGAGGACAGCCACAGCCTGCTCTTCCGCAACACTCGCCCGCTCCAAGCGCACCTGGATGAACGGAGCCGGTCCGGCTTTGGGACAGGAGGGGAGCCGGTAGTTTTCCACTCGCCCCTCTGCGGAAACCTTTAGACACAGTTGGGCATCCGAGTCGCAGCAGAAGCCGCGTCCTCTGGACTCCGATAAAGGGCCCGGGGCCTGCGGATGGGCTGCCTCCCCATGGAAAAATACTCTGGGTGTGCCTGTATCTGGGCTCGGAGGAGACGGAAGGGGTCACTGGGTCTCCCAGAGGTGCCCCTTCCCCTCTGGGGAGTCTCGCACCCGGAGCAGCACTCAAATTACAACAGCCATAATAAAGGGCCATAAAACTTCCAGCTGGGGATCCCAAGAACGGAGCAGGGGTCAGAAATGAAGGAAAAGAGTTTGGAGGGAGTTTCTATGCCAGGAGGAGGGATGGGAGCAGAGCAGGAGGGAAGGGATGGTCTAGGAAGGAAGGAAGGAAGAAGAAGAAAAGGAAGGATGGCTAGGAAGGAAGGAAGGAAGGAAGGAAGGAAGAAGAAATGAGAAGGGAAGAAATGGAGAAGAGATAAGAAAGGAGGGAGCTTAGGAAAAGAAGAATGCAAGGAAGAATGAAAGAGGGGGGAGGAAGAAAAGAAAGAAAGAAATAAGGAAGGAAGGAGAAAGAAAGGAGGAAAGGAGGGAGAAGGAGCGGAAAGAAAAGAAATAGGAAGGAAAAAAAGATAAGAAAGGAAAGGAGGGGACGGAGGGAGGCCAGGAAGAAATGGAGCTGTGGTAAAAGGGAAGTCGATAAGAAGGAGGAACGGAGGGAGGGGGAGTAACAGGGGAAGGAAAGCAATAAAGGTGGAGAGAAATGAGGGAGGATAGAGGGGGAGGAAAAAAGGAAAGAAGGAAGAAGGGAGGAGCAGATGAGAAAGGATGGAGGAGAGAGAAGAGGAAGGAAGGAGATAAGAGTGGGAGGAAGGAAGGAAGAATTAGAATTTCAACTAGGGGAATTCTGGGAGCTGAAAGCCCACCCTGTCTTGGACTCAAGATATCCCCCAAAAATCCAAGAATGGATTTGATTCCGGCCACACCTACACCTGATTTTTTGGGGACACTCCCCCCGGGATCCAAACGTTGCAAATGCTTGACATTTACCCGCATCAAGTGACTGGAAGTCTATTTCAAGTTTGCTTCCGCCTGCGCACATCCCTCACGTCTTTCCCGGGGGGGGGGCACAGACTGTCCCTCCAGAAGACACAGGGACCACCCCTTCTCCCTACCTCGGGAGGACCTGGTGGCCCGGCCACCTCCACCCACCCTATCACCGGTGGGGCATTTGACAGGGGAGGAGGAGCCCGCCAACGAAAAACACAACCGGGTCTCTGATCCTCCCCTCCACAAATCAATTGTTAACTTTCTGTGGAGCAAAGTCTTCTGCTTTTGCGCTGAGTCAATGAGGCAGAGGACACGCCAAAAAGCTGGAGGAGGGGAAAAAAAACCCCAGGCTGGACTTTGTTCTCCAACCTCCTCCAGCCTGGCCTCCTCCTGATCGGGTGGAACCTTGGGCCATGCCGCAAAGAGTGAAACGGCAGAGGTGGGATTCTCCCGGTTCACACCAGTGGTGGGATTCCAATTTTTTTTACCACTGGTTCTGTGGCTGTGGCTTGGTGGACATATGCCAAGTCCCCCTTCCCTTCCCTCCCCACCCCACTGACCTGCTTTCCAGCTCCCTTCTCCTCTGCAGGGCAACCAAAGGAGACCTAGCTGATCAGGTGGGACTCGATGGCAGGCAGAGAATAGATGGGGGCCCAGTCAGAGCCAGGATTGGCCGGTTCTCCAAAAGATCCAAATTTCCACTACTGGTTCTCCGGAACCGGTCAAAACCTGCTGAAGGCCCACCTCTGGTTTGGACCGGTTCTATAGAACTGCTTGTTACGATTCTGCGTAGTTCGGAGAACCGGCAAATCATGCCCCTGGCTGGGCCCGCCTCTCTCTGCCTGGCCCTCCCCTTCCTGCCCAGTCAGTACTTATTACGCATGCGCAACATCGCTGACTGCGTTCTCCCCCTCTCACTCACTCCTTCAGGTATTTCTTTTCTTTTCTTTTTTTCCCTCCTGGCGATCAGCTCTGCTGGGATCCCCCCTTGCTGTCTTACAGCTTCGCCCAGGAGGCTTCCCTGAGGACCCGGAGGCAAAAGGGGGCACACAGGGAAGGGGTGAGGAGTATGTGTGCTGTGTCCCCCTCAGCACTCCATTTTTTGCCTTCCTGGGTCCCAGGGAAGCTGTCTGTCATGCTTTTGGTGGAGACTGACTCTGAGGAAGAGGAGGAACAGCTGACAAGGAGTGGGAGTGTGGCTCTGGAAGTTGTGGAGGAGGCTGAGGAAGGGCAGAGGCCAGTGGGCAGTCAGAGGAAGACTCAGCCCCATCCCCTCTTCATCCTAGGGCACATAGGGAGGAGAGGATAAGGGAGAGACATGGTCTATGGGGGAGGAAAGGGCCCTGATCCCCTTCATGGGCTGCAGCTGTGACAACTGGATAAGAGGACGGACATGCATACGGGCAAGTGCTGGAAACAAAGCATGGAAATATCTCTGGTTTATGGTTCCTCTCTGAGTTTGGCATCCTTCCCAGTGGGTGGTTCTGATATCTGTGGATGTCTTCAAGCCCTTATCTTGCCTGGTTTGCGTTGTTTTTTATTCTTTATAATTTAAATGGCATCACCTCCTTCTTGTAACTGCATGTGTGGGAGTTTTTTTGTCTCCAGTCAAGGATATTTGGAGCTTGGAAGTGTTTATTTTGTAGCCCACCCTGGGTCATCACACCTTCTCGGAGTAGGCTCGGAGGCTTGCTTGAGGCCCAGGAGGCAAAAAAACAACAACCCAGAAACAAAATGGGAGAGGGTTGCTGCAAAAAAGCCACGCACATCCAGTCACGTGGCCACACCCACCTAGCTACACCCCAGAACCGGCTGCTAAAACATTTGAATCCCACCCCTGTGAAACGGTCCTTTCGAGAGAGACCAGGGAGAAAGTTTCGGGGTCCCCCAACGTTCCCGATAAAAGCGGAGGAGGATATCCTCGCAAGATACAAGCATGCTGGTTTCAGCACGGCTGGGCTCCTACAACAGATGTAACCAGGTCAGGAGGCTACAGTCTCTGAATATCTGGGCACCCCCTGCCCGCTTCTAGGAAGTTTGAAGGTGGAATCCCTTCTTGACGTCTTTGCTTTCTAAGTTCGAGGAAGTTCGCTTTGCCTGTTGTCGTTTATGTCACAACTTTTTAGGAGGCAATGGCGGCTTCCGTGAAGCAGAGGTGAATGCCAGAACCTGGGTGAAAAAGTCGATAGAGATTCTCAGTCCTCCAAGTCCTGGTTGTCCCAAATATGTTTTTTTTTTTCAGGAGGCAACTGGACTTTCTGTTTTTTTCTTTTGAAGATGTTTTGCTTCTCATCCAAGGAGCTTCTTCAGCTCTGACTGGATGATGGGGAATGGAAGGATTTATCTTCCTTGCAGATAGCTGGTCATTTGCATCCTTTGAGAGGGTCATTGAGGCCACATGGAGGTCTCTCTGTGTCTTCAGAGTCACCTCAGCATCACATCTCAGGGTCACCACTACAGGAACCATTTGCACCACTCAGGTGGCCCTGAGAACACAGACAAACCTCCAAGTGGCCTCAACGACCCTCTAAAAAGGATACAAATGACCAGCTGTCTGCAAGGAATATAAACCCTTCCCTTCCCCACCATCCAGTCAGAGCTGAAGAAGCTTCTGGGATGAGAAGCGAAAACTCTTTTGCTGTTCTGCAAAAGCTACCCATCTTCTGGCATTAATCTCTGCTTCGTGCAAGGGACTGCCCGATAAAATTGGATTAATTAATTTCCTTAGAATTTGTTTCACGGCTACTACAGGGATCCCTCAACTTATGACTATCATTGAGCCAGGGGTGGGATTCTACCAGCATAACAACCAGTGCGGTTGTCGTATGCTTCCTCCTCCTCCCCCTCCCCCTCCTCCTCTCTGCAAATATCCCTTCCTTCTAGCACTGATGATGTTGTCTAGTTGGGTCATGAAACATCTACAAACAAACCACCAAGCTCAGAGAGCACCAAGCACCCTACAGTTGTCTTCCTCCTTCTCTTCCTCCTCCTCTTCCTCTTCCTCTTCCTCCTCCTCCTCCTCCCCCTTCCTCCTCTTCCTCCTTCCTCCCCTCCTCCTCCCAAACCCAGTTCCTTACAAGCACTGATGATGTTCCTATTTGGGCAATGAAACATTTGCAAAAAACCAACCAAGTTCAGAGAAGACCAAGGATCTCAACCCACTTCTCCTCCTCCCCCCTTTCCCCTCCTCTTCCTTCATTGTTTCAGAAGCTGATTAAGACTTTTCTCTTCTGCTGAACGTTTGGGACGTTAAGAACATTGGAGTTGCTGTTTTTTCTAACTATGTTTTTATTTTAGTTCTTAATTCTGACAGGTCCCTTGTCTGCTCTTTTGGTGCTTCAGACAATATTTTTGTAACTGTGAGCCACTCCAAGTTCTTCAACAAGGTTGACTCATACATTTTAATAAACTAGCTAAATAAACAGTTCCCTATGTGGTTCCTGCGCCCCAAATATTAGCAACCATCATGCACTGACCCCAGAAAATGATTTTATTTTTATTTTATTTTTGCATTACATCACTAAAAGATTCCTGTGCCATGCATTGTGCATTGCCAAGCCCAATTTGGCTGGTTTTGCTCCTTCCTATTCGGATGTGATAATGGTGTTAAAAAGAAATTCTTGGTCTGGTCTGAGCCGGCTTTTCCAAAAGACGCAAGACAATTGGCCACTGTAAGACTTGTGGCCTTCAACTCCCAGAATTCCCCAGCCAGCCTAGCTTACTCTCTTGTAATCCTTTCCTCTGCAATCTCTCTCCACTTTAGGAGATTAAGAGAAAGAAAAAGCAGGCATGACTAGCTGGGGAATTCTGGGAATTGAAGTCCACAAGTCTTAAAATGACCAAGGTTGGGATGCTCTTGTTCCAGAGGCACCTCCCCTTGATATAAAACCCACAACTTTGCTCAATGTTTGTTGTGTCCAATTCTTTTCCTCTGAATCTGTTGGCAGTGCGAGGGGGTGTTGAAGCCCCAGTTTGTGTGGCCTCCACCAAGTTCTCAAAGCAAGCTCCATTTGCAATGCCTCCATCTCTATCCACACCCTCTGGAATGACCCAAAGCGTGTTCTTCGACTTGAAGGACGACTCTTGGCTGACTCACCAGCCCTTGAAGCTCTCCAAGCCTCTCATTTGGGATGAGCTTTGAAGTTGTGAGGGTAACAAACTGTGGAAAAGCTGGCAACTCTTGATGGCAACCAGCTCTCGGGCTGAAGGCACCAGTGGCAACCCTGTACAGGTGCCACCTACTCCACCCTTTCTTAGCTTGCCTTGATCTTCAAGATCCAGAAACAATCAGCAATTAAGCTCTTCCCAGGAATCTTTCTTCAAAGAAGGAGGAAGCCGGGTGCCAACTTCAAGGAGAGAGAGAAGATCTTGGAAGCCAAGAGAGAATGTCAAGGAAAAGATTGGGAACTCAGGTGCGTTTCCAGAGGACAGTCTGAATTTTGCACTTTATGGAAGTCTTCACCAGCTTTAAAATTCATACATTGGCTATTTCTCACTGAACTTAGTCTCCAAAGCACCAAAGAAGGCAGGATAAGAAACAATGCATGGAAACTAATCCGGGACAGAAGCAACTTGCAATTAGGAGAAACTTCCTAATAGTGAGGACAATGAACCAGTGGAACTGCTTGCCACCAGAAGTTGTGGATGCTCCATCACTGGAGGTTCTTAAAGAAGAGATTGGTGGTATGGGCCAGAGACTTTGGGTACAGCATTCATTTAGATCAGTGGCAAACAAGATGGGACAGAAATAAAAAAGATCACCATGGCTACTGCATATGAAGAAAATCTGCTCAAAATGTTCTATCAATGGCACCTTCTACCAGCCAGACTGGCCAAGATGTTCAAAAACCAGTCCCCAAATTGCTGGAAATATTCAATAGAATGAGGAATCTATTGCCATGCATGGTGGTGCTGCCAAAAAGCACAGGAGTATTGGATTAGGAAGGGAAGTTGCTGGAGGAAATTTTGGGTTTTAAAGTAGATCACCTACCAGAATGCTTTCTATTAGGGATTATGTCAAAAAAAATATAAGAAAGATGATACACATTATTACTGCAGCAAGGATAACATTTGCCCAGAACTGGGAAGAGACAGTTATACCAAGTGAAGAAGTAATAAACAAAATCTTACTATGCGCTGAAATGTACAAGTTAACTCAAGAAATTAAAAACAAAGATGAATTGGCATACCACGCAATTTGGGATAAATTCCATCATTGGTGGGAGCAGAGAGGAAGGTCTGCTGGGAAAGGAGTGGTTGAAAGGGTAGATGATTGGATGAGATGAAAAGAAGATGAATGATGTTAAAAATGTGTGATATGAATGAACAAATGTTTATATGTATAAAGTAGAATATTTGTTCATAGGAATATATACTGCTCAAAAAAATAAAAGGAACATTTAAACAACACAATGTAACTCCAAGTCAATCACACTTCTGTGAAAAAAAAACTGTCCACTTAGGTAGCAACACTGATTGACAATCAATTTCACATGCTGCACATTGTGCAAATGGATAGACAGAGGTGAAAGCAGAGGCATTAGCAAGACATCCAATAAAGGAGGTTTCTCAGGTGGGACACAGACTTCTCGTTCCATATGCTTCTGGCTGATGGTTTGGCACTTCTGAATGCTGCGTGCTGTCACTCTCGTGGTGGCATTAGACGGGAGGGGGGGGACGGGGGGGGAAGGAGGGGGGGAGAAGGAGGGTGGGTGGGGGCGGCGGGGGGAGGTGAGTCTGGTGTATCAGTCGGTTGTTTTGTTTGTGGGTTGTGTTGTTTTTTGGTGTGGGGGTTTTGTTGTTTTGGTTGTTGGGGTTTTTGGTTTTTTGGTTGGTTGTTGGAGTGTTGGGGGTGTTTGGTGGTGACTAGTAGCAACTGAGCAAGGGAGGGAGGGAGGGGGAGGCGAGGGATGTGTCGGGGGAAGGGGTTGGGAGGGGTGGGTGGGTGGGGGTCTACAACCCACACAAGTGGCTCAGGGTGTGCAGCTCATCCAGGATGGCACATCAATGCGAGCTGTGGCAAGAAGGGATGCTGTGTCTGTCAGCGTATGTCTAGAGCGATGGAGGACACTACCAGGAAACAGGCCAGTACATCAGGAGACGTGGAGGAGGCCGTAGGAGGGCAACAGCGCCAGCATCAGGACCATTACCTCCGCCTTTGTGCAAGAAGGGACAGGAGAGCCCTGCCAGAGCCCTGCAAAATGACCTCCAGCGGGCCACCAATGTGCATGTGGCGTGCTCAAACGGTCAGAAACAGACCCCATGAGGGTGGTAGGAGGGCCTGACGTCCACAGGTGGGGGTTGTGCTTACAGCCCAACACTGCAGGACATTGGCATTTGCAGAAAACACCAAGATTGGCAAATTCACCACGGTGCTCTTCACAGATGAAAGCAGGTTCACACTGAGCACAGTGGACAGACGTGACAGGTCTGGAGACGTCATGGAGAACATTCTGCTGCCTGCAACATCCTCCAGCATGACCGGTTTGGCAGTGGGTCAGTAATGGTGTGGGTGGCATTTCTTTAGGGGGCGCGCACAGCCCTCCATGTGGCTCGCCAGAGGTAGCCTGACTGCTTTAGGTACTGAGATGAGATCCTCAGACCCTTGGGAGACCATTGCTGTGCAGTTGGGCCCTGGGTTCCTCCTAATGCACAACAATGCTAGACCTCATGTGGCTGGAGTGTGTCAGCAGTTCCTGCAAGATGAGGCATTGATGCTCTGGACTGGCCCGCCCGTTCCCCAGACCTGAATCCAATTGAGCACATCTGGGACACATCTTCGCTCCATCCACCAAGGCCACGTTGCACCCCAGACTGTCCAGGAGTTGGGGATGCTCTAGTCAGGTGTGGAGGAGATTCCTCAGGAGACCATCCGCCCCCTTATCAGGAGCATGTCCAGGCATGTAGGGAGGTCATCCAGGCACGTGGAGGCCACACACACGACTGAGCCTCATTTCTGACTTGTGTTGAAGGACATTACATCACAGTTTGATCAGCCTGTAGTGTTTTTTCCCGCTTTAATTTGAGTGTAATTCCAAATCCAGACCTCCATGGTTGCTAAATTGGAGTGGTGTCCATGATAATTTTTGTGTGATTTTGTTGTCAGCACATTCAGCTATGTAATGAACAAAGTATTTAATAAGAATATGTCATTAATTCAAATCTAGGATGTCTTATTTTTATGTTCCCTTTATTTTTTTGAGCAGTGTATATTCCTATAAAGAATATATAGGAATATATACATATGATATTGGCCCAAAATCACATCAGACTGACTTCACCATGTTCAATGTTTTTAATTGTTTTGTTTAATAAAATGTTTAAAAAAAATTAAAAAAGAGATTGGACAGCTTGGGATGGTACAGCGTCTCCTGCTTGAGTAGAGGGTTGGACTAGATGACCTCAGGGGTCTCTTGCACTCCTATGATTCTAGAAGGAAGGAAGAAAGGAAGGAAGGAAGGAAGGAAGGAAGGAAGGAAGGAAGGAAGGAAGGAAGGAAGGAAGGAAGGAAAACTAATCAAGGAGAGAAGCAACATGGAGTTAAGTAGAAACTTCCTGACAGCGAGAACAATCGATCAGTGGAACAACTTGCCACTAAAAGTTGTGGGTGCTCCATCACTGGAGGTTTCTAAGAGGAGATTGGATTGAAATGGTATCGGGTTTTCTGCTTGTACAGGGGGTTGGACTAGAAGACCTCCAAGGTCCCTTCCAGCTCTATTCTGCCCTAAAACATTCTAAACTTCAGGTTTTCGTGCAAGAGATCTATCACTTCATTCGCTTCTAGGGAAATGCTCAATCATCCACGTCATGTTTCTCCCAACGGTGTTTTTTGCAAAAGGCAACTGGACTTTTCTTGTGTTTTTAATCAGGATTCTGATCCCCATTATGATTGTAAATTTTGGACTACTTGTATGGCTTGGTTACAAAAGAATAACTCAGGGCACAAGTTTATTAATTTATGAGATGTTTTTATCCTGCTTATCATAAAACGAAATGATACTCTCTCCTTCTTATTCCTACAACCACAACCCTGTGAAGTGGATTGGGTGAGAGAAAATGACTGGTTAAAAAATGCCCAGCTGGCTTTCACGCCTGAGGTGCAACTAGAACTCACCGTCTTCTGGTGATTGGCCCAAAGTCACCAGCAGACTTTCATGGCTAATGTGGGACTAGAAGTCACTGTATCCTATTGATTGGCCCAAAGTCAACTAGATGGTTTCCATGTCCAAGGTGGGACTAGAACTCACCATGATCTTGGCTGCCATTTTGACTTTTTTGACTTTTCTATGTCCTTAAGGAATGACTGTTTTGGGGCCCTGATCCAGAGAGGTACCAAAGAACGTTGTTCACAGAATCTAGATTGCTAAACTGAAACTAAGCTCAGAAGTTGACCCTGGAATTGGGGTGGAAAAAGAAGGGTGCAAATCTCATTTCCACCGTTGAGCAGTCAAGGCTGGGAAGACGCCATTTTGAGCTAAAAGACCCAAATGAAAGGCCCCGTCTCAGCAGGGCTGAGGAAAACGAAAACAAAGGTTGGTTAACTCTTAACTATCCCAGGACAAACAGGAAGTTCAGATCATAGAATGACATAATGATGGAATGATGGAACAATGGAATAATAGAA
>BHFT01026574.1:0-16855 GCA_004320025.1 Laticauda laticaudata
AATTCAGGTATTTTATTTACAAGGCTTCTTGCATTGAGTAGCTTGCACTTAAGGCCAGTTGTGGTTGGAATAGAGGTTGTTAGGGGCATGCATACCTAGTTTTGAGTGATGTTGGATTGGATGGGGTGGGGTTGGAGCAGAGTTGTGGGTTGTGTGACTTTCTTTTGATGCAATCAGCTCTGTAGTCAATGTATAGGTTCTTTTCTCCATTGTCTAGAAGGTTTTTGAGTTCTGCGTGGAGTTGACAGGAGCGGATTCTTTGCAGTATGGATAAGTCTGGTCTTGAGCAAAGTTTTTTATTGGTTTTTGCAATGAGATTGCAAAATTGTATGAATGATTGTATGAATCATTATTGTATGAATGAATATGCATTTGCTGGATTCATTTTTGCATACAACTCTACAAAATCTTGGGGGCACAGAGCCATCATTGTATTTGTACCCATGGCCATCTCTGGTTATTTCAATATCTTCAGGAGAGATATTTGTTGTATCTGAATTGCTTATGATATCACGAACTTTGGTGATGTCATCAGATTCGTTGGTATCTTCGAGACCAAATAAGATGGTATTTGGACGTTTCTGTTCACGTTTCATGGTGTCTCCATGTTTTCCATAGTATCAGAGTATAAATGTATTAAAATATTAGTATTTCTTAGCCCATGATGAAACACAGTTGTAAACTTAAACAAGAGTTATGTCTTAATTTGTTTCCTCACAAAACCTATGTGAATAGCAAAAATAAAGCTGTTCAGAAGATTTTAATGGAATATGTTTGGTACACCTTTCATGGGAGATTATTTTGCAAAAAAAAAAATACTGCTACAGGAAAAGGCCTTGTGTTCTATATAAACAAACAGTAATTGGTTGCAGACCCAACTTTAAGATATATGATGTAAACCACAAAAAACAGAACATTTGTGAAATGACGTTACCATTTTCATTTAAAATAAGGAATAGTCAGCTTTCAAAACTATCGCTGTTGTAATTTTAAGCAGCATGAAGTAAAAACAAACAAGCAAAAATCCCCTTTAGTACATATTGTAATATAGTGATACATGGACTTGAAACCTGATGACTCCAATTTATTTTTTACAAAATCTAAAATGCAAATCCTATCATATATTTGATATATCCTCTAGTACAACTCTAATATTATCTATTTTAAAGCATTTTAGGATTTCTACAGGATCTAACAGCTCAAGTGCATTTTTATTTGTAGATATTTGCATTGCTTCAAGAGAAGGAATGGCATTATAAATAGTAGAATTAACATAGAATGTTTTTGCAAAGTAAACAATAGTTATGAAGGACAAATATAATCTGGAAAGAGACTAGACACTTTCCAGATTCTGTTTGTCCTTCATAACTACTGGGATATCATATAACAAAGGGATATCATATAATTATGTGGATTCTCTTATAAAAAGTTAAAAATTAAAAAGGTATTCTGCCATGTTGCTAACAGAAAGTGAAGAAAGAAAGATCTATATACTACTAAAACTGATTTCTATAAACCTTTAACGGGACAAAATAATGCACCACAGAACAAAACCTTTTGAACCAAGGTACCTCAAATGAGCTAACTTATGAGATATGTTCAAAATCAGTATTTATTATTACATTACCACAAAGCAGTTTATGACCTTATTCAAAACATCATAAAACATTTATTGTGCTCATATTTGTGCTATGCAGTTCAGCATGGGTTAAGTTGTTTATGTCATAATATAAAATATCATGAAACATTTCCTGTGCTAATGTTTGTGTTATACAGTTCAACATGATTATTTTCAAGGCAAATACAAATGTAAAAGTATCCCAGCTTTTCCAGTTAGAGAAAAAAGTACATTAGAAGCTCTATCATCGTTCAAGGCATTGAAGAAATTGGTAAGGAAATATCTCTGAAAAAAATGACCCAATGGGACATGGGCTGTCTTGTATCATTTAATTCTGATTTAATTTCTCTTTGGATGAAAAAAAAAATCCTCTCCATCACTGTTTTGCCTTTAATTATGAAGTCCATCATATAGTGGATGGACATATTGATGATTCTTGGAAATCACATGTAAAAAATACGATTGGACATGCCAGGCACTGTAAGCTCTAACATCTCAAAATTTCATAAGAGGTAATTTTGGCTGGAGTACTAAGCAAATTTAATCCCAGAACATGTTTGCCATAGAGAAAGTGCAATATTCTCCACATCAGTGAACTGCTTATTGGTTTTTTTTTCCCTCCTCTCAACAATGATAAGTAAATACCAGCTATTCTGAAAAATTCCGAGTGATATATGTAAATGTTGCTTTTGGTTTCTATATCACACTTGGGGTGCCAAAATTATTGCTAAATAACGGCAGTAAGAAACAATGGTGGCATAGGGAAGCTGAGTCAACAATATCAGCATTCCCCTTAGTTTTCATTGATGCCATAAAAGGAACAAAGGAAAGAAGAAACCTTTCTTCTCTGTTCTATCTATACCTGAATAAATGAATTCTGAATGCAAGAACTGAAGTAAAGAAATTAAATGTCACTCTACAATAGCTTCTTCTTGCCTCATCCTCCTCTTTTTGCCCCACAATTCTTGGTTATCTCCAAGTTCACTCAACAATAAGTGGAGAATGTACTGTAACATTAAAAAGGATTCAAAGACTAATCATTAACAAGATAAAAAATTCTTGTTCAAATATCAAAGACTAATCTGAATCTCAACTGTTGTTCCAGATACAAGGAAATATACTTCCCCCAAGATTGATCAATTTTGTCACACTGAATGGTAGATTATCCATACACCTCAATATTATTGTTCCACAAATATGTGGCTGCTAGGTATCACAAAATTTATTCCTGGGTAAAACCTGTAACTTTCACTTTGCCATTTAACTAGATCAGCAAGAAAGAAACAAAGGTAATGGAAATATAAGAATCACCCAACATTTTTTCTCCTGGACACAATTACAATTTGATTTTTGATTCAAATAGAGTTAATTCATCAGTTCTTTCGTGCCTTAATATGCTGGCCAAAAGATTTGCTAAGGAATACCTGAAATGCCTTGGCGTAAACGACTGCCAGCTGACCCTGATCATACAGCATCTTTTCAAAATGAGGGACATGCCAACGTTGGTCAGTTGAGTAGCGATGAAACCCCTGCAGAAGAATTGTGGATGCAGGAAGTGGAAAAAAATATTTTCATTATTTTTGCCATGTAAGAATTAGGATTCAGTCTTCTACATAATGCAAAACAGAAAGATAAATAATTTTCACTGATTACCACATGATCACAATAATTTGGTGGATAAGTGGACTAATGGTAATACGAAGCTGTGAGTACAAGTCAGTCTCATCACAATCTGCAATGATTTAACTTATACACAAAACATAAAGATGTACTAGCTAATACATTGGATGAGAATAGATAATAAAAGCATAGTAAACATCGGATTTGGCAAACCACTATATGACGACTGGCATATGCAGTAAAAATTGCAGGAAACAAACTTCTTCGTTTTCTGCTTATCTTTCTAGAATTTGTCACTTCAACAAAACATATATTCTATTTCCAAATCAATCATCTAAAAGTCATTGTTTTAGTGTAACTAATACATGAGATAGACTCATTACAATCAAAGCAAGATAGTTCAAGCCATGATTTGTCATAACTGAGATTATGGCTTACAGCTCATGAAAACCCCAAATCCACAATTCAGAAAATTAGTATTACATGCTATCAATAAAACAAGGATTGTACATGGAACAATATCGGATCTCTGAAAAGTATAAGCATGCATATGTACTTAGTACTTGGTTTGGGCCCCTTTTGCAGCAATTACTGCCTCAATGGTGGCATGGCATCGGAAGCTATTCATCCTGTGGCTAATGCTCGAGATGTTATGGAAGACCAGGATGCTTCAATAGCGGCCTTTCAGCTCTTCTGCATTCTTCAGTCTCATATCCTCTCATATCTTTCTCTTTGCAATGTTCCAATAAGGATCTCTCTTATGGGTTCTTCAGTGTCTGCGTAGAGTTTGGCTGGCCAATCTATACGCACAGTAATCCCAATGGTCATTGAACCAGGTTTTAGTGCTTTTCAGCAGGTGTGGGCAGGTGCCAAGTCCTGCTGGAAAATGACATTTGTCAGTCGAGGGGATCCCATAAAGCTCATCTGTGGAAGGAAGCATTGAAGTGTTCAAAATCGCCTGGTAAGTGGCTGCGTTGACCTTGGACTTAATGAAGCAAGTGGTGACGCACACACCAGCAGATGACATGGTCCCAATAAATCAACACCACACTGTGGAAACTTCACATTGATCTTCAAGCATCTGACAGTTTGCATCTCCATTCTTCTCCAGACTCTGGTCCTTGGTTCCAAACTGAGATGCAAAAGTTGCTCTCATCAGAAAAAGAGGACTTTGGACCACTTGTAGCAGACAGACAGTTCTGTTTTTCTTTGTGCACCAGTACAAGACGTTCTGAATTGTTTGTTGTTCAGGAGCGCGTTACAAGAGGAATACGAACATTTGTGAGAATCCAAGTGTCCAGGTGAGTTGTCCTGTGTTGTGGTGGCTCTTAGCTCACTTGACATCCAGTCTCAGTCCATTCTGTGAAAGACTCCCAACACTTTTGAATGGCTCTTTCTGGAAACCCAATCCCTCGTTGTTTCATCCCAGGTTTGCCATCCCCCCAACATCGAAAAAAATGCTTTGGTTGGCACTTAAATTTTTTTTTCTTCCACACTTTTCCCTTTCTTCACATAAGCTCTTTCTATGTAGGCTTTGGATTACAGCACCTTTGGAGAACATCCAACTTTGTAATGTACTTTTGATGCTTTCCTTTGCTATAGAGGGTTGTCAGTTGATGGTTTTTCACAACTGTCAGACGGTCAGCAGTTTTCCATCGATGTGCTTCCACTGAACCAGACTCAGAGACTATTTAAAGGCTCGAATGAACCTTTCCAGGTTATGCCTTAATTTATGTGATTGGAGAGTGGGACACTTTGCGCTTCTAGGAATATTGCACCTGTTCACAATATTCTTAATTTTCTGAGGTTTGGATTTGAGTCATAATCATGTCCTCAATTATTGACAAACACCATGGCTTTGAACTATTTGCTTTGTACTGTATGATCTATCTCATATATTGAGGTTCACCACTTGTTAAGTTGCATTACTGAAATAAATGAACTTTTGCACGATATTCTAATTTTTTGAGTTTCACCTGTATATGCCATCTCATTTCATCATCAAGCAACTCTGGGTGGCTAATAATCCAGATCATAGAACAATTCAATCCAGGGTTCTCACTCACAGTACGAATGACCAGGTTCAAGTTATCACATTTGGGACACGTTATGTGAAGGTCTAGCTCTATTGAGAAACCTATAACAACTATGAATGGTGGAAGGGGGGAAAAAGGATTGCCAGCACAAAAATACATGTACTCAATTTCAGTGAAGATGGATGTGCAATTAAAAGATCCAAAAGATCAGGTTTTGGAGAGATCAGCTTGGAAGGAATTTGTGATCACTAAGAGTAGACTTCAATTCAATCAATCAAAATTAAAATGTGGTGGGGGAGACTAATTAAACCATGTGCCTGGCCTCTAGCCTACACTGTGCTCTTAGAGGCCCCAAGTCTCCATGTATCCACTGCCATTGTTTATGCCACTAAGCTGATACCGCCACCACACAAATCTGTTCAATTTTTCTACATGCTGCAGTAAAAATTTTCCTGGAAAGCATGAGATACAGGAACAGTTCTTCCAGTGCAATATCCTTCCAATTACAAACACTATCAAACCAACTATTTAGCAAGCTATGTATGATATGATTGTACTCGAAAAGGAGGACTGATTAAACTTTCCATTCCCCATAAGAAAAAAATGAATAGGACTCAAGTAGGACTCTACTTCTATCGAAGTAGAATATGCAAAGAATATGCTTTTAAAAAGCTGCATTCTTGCAGTATTTTTAGAATTCAAAAGTGTGCCACAATTTTTAAGATTTAGATACAAAAGGCAATTTTGTATTTGTTGATTATACTTTTTATCTGCTTTCTCAAAGTGGAAAGCAGATTTATGAAGTCACAACATAAACTAGAAAGGGAAGGCAAACAAAGAGTAGAGACTACCACCAGACCCTGACAAACATTATTTCTGAATCCCTTAATGAACAGTTTCAAATTATGATCTTACCTGTGCAATATGATCATGAATACCACCATATGCCATCATCTTGAGTGTATGCAGGGCCATCTGGAGCGCTCGTGCTCCTTCAGTGTTTGACCGTTGAAGAGCCCAATAGGAGAAGAGAAAATTCAAATTAACTAGAATAAAAGAAAACAGTAAAATAATTAACATTAGTCAATGGTTTGTGCAATGGTAGCTCTTCCTATAGAAATAGCTAGACAATCTTGAACTAACCTGGGGTAGGAAATTTGGGAGATTCTGAGAATCCACCATATTCTTCATCATAAGTCTCTGATAGTTGTTGGAAACATCGGGTTGTAACTTCTTTTAAGGATGGGGGTGCTTCCTCCCCTCGAATGCCAACATCAGTCCGAGCTAACAGTGCAGATAAGATTTTCTGGCTGTTTTCCAAAAGGGTACTTTTGTTCCGTTTCCACTGAGGAGTGGGGAGAAGATATCTAAGTAATAGTTTGCTGCTCTTTATACACGCCTCATCTAGATAACATATCTTTTCAAGTTGCTTCAGAAAATGGTTTTGACATCATAGATGCTCCTCCTCACATATCAATGTAAAAACGAGATAGCAATGCATTAGGAGCAATGCACTCCAGCTGAGTTTTTACATATACTGTATATGTTTTCTTCATTAAACTGAGCCATTATAGTTATATGTTGTAACTTATAGGTTAGAACACTGTAAAAGTCAACCTATAGTTTCTTCAATAAACACAGATTAAACGAGCTAATGTATGAGCCTAGATAATGAGATGCTATAAGCTGCTGCATCATGACCACAAAGGAAAAAAAAATCATTACATGAATTTTTAATCCACAAAAAATGTTTGCTGAGTTTTTGTTAATATATTACCTGCCTTCAGAGATATGCAACATCATGTAAAATATTTAAAATATTTTTTAAACAAAACTGATTTCTATCCATGAAATATTTTCCATTAGAAAGTTCTATCTATAACTCAGTTTCTCTTTCCTTAAATCCAGTTGTCCCTAGACTCAAGCTAAAATTTCTCATTCATTACATTTTCTCTTATAAACCCTTCAAGTAAAAGCTCAAAATTGGCACTATTATGTGGCTTAATTTTTCATGTGTTATCCAATGACACATTCATCTTATTAAATTGTGGGTACTGAATCCCATACCTGCTCGAGGATGCGAAGCAGAACAGTCCGAAAGCCAACCTGATAAATTCCATCCTCAGGTGGGAAATAAGTTCCACCTACAAATGGTTTGAGATCAGGAGTCAACCACACACTCATTGGCCAACCACCTCCGCTGCTGGTTGCCTACAGTGAAAAAGAATGAGATGGATCAGATTCCCTTCACATATGTTCTGAAAATAACCAAGTTTTCTCTCAAAGTTCCAACTCCCCACCTGCACAAAGGTCATATAAACTTTATCAACATCTGGACGCTCTTCACGATCCACCTTGATGCACACAAAATTCTCATTCAAAATCCGACCAATTTCTTCATTCCGAAAGGATTCTTGTTCCATAACATGACACCAATGGCAAGTTGAATAACCAACTGAAAAAAGTATCAATTAAAGAAAGATGAATTATGAAAAAAAATGATTAACCAAAGTTTCCAAATTGTGGTTTTAAGTCCACAGGAAGGGGACATAATGGAAGTTTCAGAAGAGATCCACCCACAATCTTCTGCAGTTCACTCAAAGGGCTGAGCAAAACAAGAACAAGAACTGTAGATCAAACAAGAATTGCTGACCAGAAGTAATGTTAGTAATTCTAACCCTAGATAGGTTTTCAAAAAACGAGAAAATATTACTCCTAAGAAGTAATAATACTAGCATAATAGTAAAAGGTTGCTGAATAAATCTGATTTGGATGTTTAAAAAAAAACTGTAAAAGTTAAGTTTTGAAAAAAGATTGTAAAAATGGTAGAACCAGAAAAAGCAGAGACAGCAACTTGGACATATCATTAATGATAATGCTGAATGCTTTCTTGTTTGCTAAATGTATTAAATTAAATATTAAATATTTTCATCTTGTGGGATCAAGGAAACATGCCTTCTCTGTCACCATCACTGCCCTCCATACAGCATCCCCCTCCCAGAAAAATAGGTGGTGCCCACTCTCCTGCAGTTCCAGAAAAAACTTGGTCCCCAGGCCCTGAGTTCATGTACCGTATTAGAGGAGGTCGTGCCAGGGCTTTCAGGTTCTATCTTTCTTTTTAATGTTTTTGACTGTGCATATGGATTTTATACATAACCATGAGTTTACTAGAGTAGACAGGCATAACAAATTTAATGAAATAAATAAATAAAATCAATCAGAACTTCTATTTTTTTAAAAAGGAAATCCAATATATAAATCCACCTCATTCTTCCAAAGTATATCTGTATCCATACTCGTAACTGTCAGATGTTTTCGATTGGCTTCTAATGAAATAACAAACCAATGGATGATGATGATGATGATCAATTTTTTGATAATATTTGTAATCTAAGCTCCTGCTCATTATAGAAGTAAACTGTATATCAAGAAATACAATTTTTTGAAGAAGCAAAGAAAGATGGACTTCATACTTTTCCCCAGAAAAAAAATAAGATTTATAAAAATACTGGGCAGTTGAAGATCTGCTTTGAACAACATTTATTCCTTTGTTCACAAATTTATCCTCTTGGATTTCAAACTTCTCCCAAAGATATAGTATTGTTTTTATCTGTAAGCTCACAAACACATATCACACATTCCTTTTTTTTACCTGACAGAAATATTAACTTGTCCTCTCGCTTTGCCTTATCAAAGGCTTCCTGGCCCCATGGATACCTGAGGAAAATTGAGGAAAGAAAGAAGCTGGATTTTTTTTTATCGTTTTTCCTTTGAAATATACCTATGTTAAATGTAGGTAAGTGGCTACTGCCTTTTCTAACTGCTTGAAAAGCATTTTGATATAAGACAGCATCCACAGAACAATTCCATACTGTTGCTTTGCAGTCCAACATTCACCGTCAAGCAGAAGAAACCATGTGCATTCTAAAAAGTGCTGCCTGAATTATTTGCACAGGAAATAACACACTGCTAAGATCTGGAACTATACCAAAGTAACTCTCCTGGCTGGTCTCCAGTCTGAAAGGGAGGGGGAACAAAGCAATTTTGCATAGTTTAGGTGTCAAGTGTATACTTAATTAGAATTTGAGCTCATTGCTGCTGTTGATTTTAAGTATTCATGAAACAATTTTAATTAAAAGTAGTTTGCTGTGTAGTGAACAATCAGTGTGTTCTGGCCAGTCAGGTATTGGACTGGGACTGGGCAGACCCATACTCAGATCCACCTTCATGAAAATTCACAAAATGATTTCAAGCCAGAAACTCTCTTCACCTAACCTACCTTGTAAAGTGGCTATTGTGAAAATTAAATTAAAAATTAAAACGAGACCTAAATGTTAGCTATCCCAAGCTGTTGAAAGAAAAGTAGACTATGTATTTAATTAATACACAGTAGGAAACATCCTATTGTTCTATGAGCACTTTTGGAAGAGAGGTTCAGAGAATTAGATTTCAGGATTTTAATCTCATATTAAAAATTGGCTTTTTAAACATGCTTTACATCCACTTCATTCCAGCTACTTTATCACTGAGCAAAACAGTCACTAAATGTAGCATACGATTCACAACATTCATGAGACATTACAAAAATCATTGGTTGCTGCTGTCTCATTTAGATAAAATTCTCTAGTGCAGCAATGCCTTTGTTACTTTCTTTCTGCCATATGTTATTTTCAGGAGCATAAATGTGGTTGTAAGTATGTACATGGATGAAAAATGAATTGTGTACTACCATTTATTACTCTTGCAAAATGTTGCTAACCGAGATAGTCCCAAAGCAAGAAAGCATTGTATTAAACAAACCAATTACTGTATGATTGTGTCAGAGATACAGTATAATATGAAAATAAATTTATTCTAAAAAGAAAGGGAAAAAGATAAAAATCTTGGACAGTAATATCAAAAGCAAAACAATTTCAAAAACTTTGACAATTCAAAAGTCTTCTCCTTACCCTTCTGACAAAAAAATTCAACAACATCCTAATTCAAATGTTAACAAAGGACACCTGTTTTATATATATATAATCTTTAGGTTTTAGAGAATAAAAGACAATAAAATAATAATAAAAGACAAATAAAACCAATCACAGAAATATCTTAGCTTTTCATTCCAGTTAAACGTATTAGATTTCACAAGACACAGATCAACCCAATCATTCACAGTCCATTTTTCCCAGTAAGATTGACACAAAACAGTTACAATGTTCAACTTTTAAAAAACTTTTAAGATTAATTGTAACCCAATACAACCAAAGACAATTAAAAAGAAAGAAAAATAATTATGCTGCAAAAACAACTGTGTGAATAAGATGTTTTAAGATTTCTTTTGTTCTTTACCAAAATACATTTCAAATTCAGAGCTGAAAAGGAAAAGAAGTGCATTGGCCCTTCCACAAAGGTGTTTCAAGTTTTCCTGGGCTCATAGAGTACCTACACAATCTTGAAAAAGACATTTGAATTAAGGAGGTGCTGACACTTCCTCACACCCAGCACCTTGTCAGCTCTTAGTTTGTTATCCAAGGGAGATCTCAGTCACTGTCCCTAATCACCAACTGTCCAACCTTGTTGAGTCCCAGGCACTTAATAGTAGGGCTTAAAGGTAAAGGTTCCCCCACACATGCATGCTAGTTGTTTCTAGTTCTAGGGGGCGGTACTCATCTGTTTCTAAGCCAAAGAGCCAGCGCTGTCCAAAGACATCTCCGTGGTCATGTGACCAGCATGACTAAACACCGAAGGCACAGAGTGCTGTTCCCTTCCCACCAAAGTGGTTCCTATTTTTCTACTTGCGTTTTTTACGTGCTTTCGAACTACTAGGTTGGCAGAAGCTGGGACAAGTAATAGGACCTCACTCTGTTACATGGTGCTAGGGATTTGATCCGCTGAACTGCCGACCTTATGACTGATAAGCTCAGCATTTTAGTCACTGAGCCACCGCATCCCTACATAGCAGAGCTTAGGCAGCCTCATATCACTTCTGAATATGCAGAACAGAGTAAAATAAAAATAGGAGAGGAGAAAGAGGAAGAAGAAATCTAAATCTCGATGATAGCAAAGAATGGAAATAAAAGGAAGAGGCAAAGGTAACAAGGAAGAAGTATAAACAGATATGGTTATATAAACCTTAGATGTATCTCCTTTGCAGATGAGACAGAAAAGCTCAGGAACAAACTACAAATAGGAAATCAAGAACAAAGGAGAAATTAAGCTTAGAATCTGGATTTGAACGTTGAGAGAGTGCCATGTAGAGACTGAGCTAAAGAAGGAAATCTGGAGACGACTGGAAATATTAAAAGAAAATGGGAGATTCTTAAGAAGAGCACTGTTGAAATCCCCAAATAATTCTATCTATTTTACTTCACTCCTGTGTCTAGTAAGAGAGAGGCAAAAAAATTCCTTACCAGTCAACAGGGTTATGGGCATGTTGAAGGAGGTAAGGAGATTTCTCATGGATGAGCCGGTTAGTATAGAGAGTGTTGCTGGTCTGGCTGCCTTTCCCCCCTGTGGCCATGCTTGAGGTCGTCCTCAGAAAGATCGTCCTGAAACAAGAAATGCCAAATACAGAGAGAAGACAATTTGGTCAGTTTCTTTCCCAAGCAGCTAGATGTGGGTTGGGTTTCTAGGACAATGTACAGCATAAACTTCCTCAATTGGCACCTTATCAGTCTCAAAACTGCATTGCCAGGAAACAGACCCGTCTGAATTCACAAACAAACAAATTGGCATTTTGTCCAACTCAAAATTGCAGAGCCAACAAACAGAAATGTCTGAATCAATCAATTAATAAGCAGGCAAGCAAGGAAACTCAAATCACAAAGGAACTTAGGAAGCCTACTGCTAGACTTTAGGCTCAGCAGACATGTGGATTTCAGTCAAACAGGCTTCCTTCCAAGGTAATTCCTTGCATAGGCCCAAGAGAATAAATCATGATTTTATACAAATTAAGCATAACAGAAGGAAGTTTTTTCAGCCTAAAGTTTCAGCACATCATTCAAAATGTAGAGACATTCCTGTTATCTGCCTGTCTGTCTCTCTTTGTTGTTGTTGTTGTTGTTGTTGTTGTTGTTGTTGTTGTTGTTATTATTATTATTATTATTATTATTGTTTAAGATATTTAAACTTCAATTCGATACACAGTCTGGGACTGGTAAAAACTTAACAATTCAAGTCCTAACCAAGAACCTAAGAGCTGTTTAAAGTAACTTAAAGGTTAATTATTATGGCAAATTATTGTTGTTGTTGTTATTGTTGGCTGCACAGTCAGACAAATCTTTAACATTAGATTTAGCATTTGTATCCACTACTGAGTCCTTTCCAAGGACCTGGGACAGACAAATGTACTTGTCTGATATATTAAAGATGTTGTCACAGAATGTAAGCTGTTCCAATTATTTTTAAAATCATCTCCATACTAAGACTGATTATCAACTATTTCAGGCTGTTATTGGAGGCAGCTTTTACCCTTCACTTGGTTATTTCTTTCTGAGGCCATGGTAACATTTATTATACCACATATTAGTTAGGAAGGAGAAAATGTTACAGAAAAGATTCCCTTTCCAGAACAACCATAAAGGATACAGTATCTCCAAAATTTATGTTCATGTTCATGAGGAAGGCAGCAGAAGCGGCTTTCAGCTCCGCAACTACTTCCTTCAGTTACCTCAGGCCTCTTCAGACCATCTCAGCTGTCAGCCAGCATCCAAGTTGGAAGAAAGTGAGGATTTCAAACCCAAGCCATGTACAGGGGGTGCTGGGGAGGACAGAAATCATATTCCAGCCCTGCCCCCAGCACACTTTATCATTTCCTATACCTACAGTTTAAGAAGCTACCATGCTATAAAGCTGAGTGCCAGTCCCTACAATTTGAAAAATGGGTGCTTTATCATTGGCAACCATGTTATGAATATGCTGAGAAGAGGTTCTCAAAATGACCAATGTGCCCATTTGTCCCAAGCCTTTCCCTTGCTCTAAAGTAATCTCATCATCCCCAAACTTTCTATTCTTTTTATTTCTGTTGTTTGTTTATAAATAACATTCTCTGCTCTATGCCTTGTATAATAAAAGCTTCCTTGCTCTCTTAATCTTATTTGGAATATTTGTAATTTGCGCTTGTTACCCAGGATTGCTGATCATTCCTCAAGGATCTAAAACTTCCTAAATGCTATAAAGATTCAAAGTAAGAAGAAAAACAAACTAAGTGGCCTGCCAAGATATAGACCATATTTCTGTTAGGGCACAGAAAACAATAATTCATAGTCCCTCTGAGGCACGAAACCCATCATTCTTGGCTCAATTATTTGGTAGAAACTGCACATATTTGGGAAAAATGTATATAAAACTTAAAGCACTTGGGAGCATTACGTATAAATTCTCTCTATATTATCGGAACTTATGCAAAAGAAAGAAATGAACATCTTAAATATGGACAATACCAGTATAATATCAGCTGCTTGAAGTTGTGCAATAGCAACCTTTAGTAACCTAAACTGATGGCACATGTAGTGCACAGAAATACCACCCATATGTATGCGCATCCCAACCTCTGATGTAAGTAGGGAAACCTTGTCATATGTGTGACATGTCATCATGAATATTTCATCATTTGCAGCAGTTTATATCCCTGAGAGCCAGCTTGGTTCTCGTCATTAAGACATTAGACTAGAAACCAGGACACTAATGCCCATCTTAGACATGAAAGCCGGGTGGATGACAGTCCTTTTATCAGCCCAATCCACCTCAGAGTTGTTGTTGTTGGAAAATAGGAGAAAGGGGGAATGTTTTGTGTGTTTTTCACCTTGCTATTTAAAAAAATAAATAGCAATCAATAAATGCACACCTCATGAAATTGCAAGTGAGGTTGAGAACAATCAGCACCACAATAAATAGATGTTTAATTAAACTCAATGCTAATATCAAGCTTCCTTCCCTTTGGGGGGGGGGGGAAGTTCCCAAAGTCTTTTATATTCAAAATATCTGTTGCTGCTAAGGATTCCTTTGAATACTTAAAAAAAAAATCCCCTCATTAAATATAGCTGAAGATAAAATGCCTTAGTCTTTTCTAAGGTAGTTCAGAACTACCACAGTTCAAAACTGGGATAGAACAGCTTCTCCCGCACCCTCTTCAAAGACTCTTGCCTGTTCCTACCATCATTACTAATCCGCATCTGTAATGGAATGTTTGGATGATCTTGGGGATTGAGGAGTAGAGATCGCTGTCTAGGAAATGACCAGACAAGAGAGCCAGGAGCTCCCGGTAGCTTAACAGTTAGGGAAAGAAATTTAGGATGGACCGTCTTAATTGACCAGATGATTAAAAGTGCCTCAAAAGTGGGAAGTTTGTACCTTCAGATTCCTGCAAGCTTCTGTTAATATAGCCTTACAGTAAAGTAGAATTAGTTCTTCTGGTCGTGTTTCTTGTCTGTGTTTACCTGGGAGAGTTGGCATATTCAAGCTGAGGATTTTCAAACTGGCACTGACTCCACCCACATTCCAGAATGCAATCTGGATCACTAGCAGTAAGGATTCACTGAAGTAAGAGCTGTGTTGAACCAAGACCTCTGGAAAATACTCAGTAGATCTTTTTAGATATTATAAATCAGCTTGTGATTTTCCATAATGGTGGTCTCATAGCATTATACTATTTCTATTATTTCTATTTCTCTCCCTCTCTCACTATATAATAGAATCTGCCTTTTTTTTTTTTTTTCTGCATAAACATGTGANCTTTTTTTTTTTTTTTGCTGCATAAACATGTGATTAGGAATCTTGGCTGGCTGAGTTCTCCTCTTCTGTCCTATGTTCAGATAAATTATTTCTCATGTTTATAGTATATCTATGAGGCATATTATACAACCTTAGTTCTGAGCCTATAGATTTGAAATAAATATTAATTTTTTACCACAGATCTCCCAAAATGTCACTGAGATTTTTCTTTAGCTGTGATGGTCAAATTACAATCCTCAAACTGTACGTTGTCATCCAAGAGCTTTGAATGCATCACTCCTGTTGGGTAAATACCCTGGAAGTCAAAGGGGGGGGTGTCAACTCACCCTTTGATGTTGCTAATTTATTTAGCACTCTTGGTCCATCAAGCCCGGAGCCAAAGATTCTTTTCATTGCAGAAATCAAGGTATTTGATGCTCTGGCTAATGTTAGAATTAAAGGTTAGTTCCAGTCTGCTTCCAAGTGGATCAGCATGCCAGAGAAAAGGAAATTGGCAATTCGTGTCCTGTAAGACTTTTCCTACAGAATGCATAGAGGTCCTTTTGCTCTTCAGGTCCTACTAAATTTATGCATAAGATTATAGAAAACCTCTGGCCTAATGTTAGGGCTTCAGTCACTGGATCTTATAGGAAGGACTTCAGAAAAAAAAAAGAGTGGCTACAATTGCTAAATATTAGAAGACAGTGGGCAAAGGGTAAGAAGAGGAAAGGGGGCCCTTTTAGCCTTCCTCCTTTGCACTTTGAGCAAAGGAAAGAACTTTGGTTAAGTGTGCATGTGTGCGTGCATTGCATGGAGGCCTTTGACTGAAACCAAAGAACCAAAGAAAATATTCACTTATCTTTTAGGGCATTCTTGAATATACAATGTTCTACACAAATATACTTTTTAGTTTATAATGTTAGCCTTCCCAACTTTGTACCTTCTTGATGTGTTTGGCTAACAATTTCAATTTTTCTCCAGCCTATATGATTATATTAGTTGAGTATAACGAGTATTTTGTATATGGGGCTTTAGGTCAGTATAACATATCAGTTGTCATTATTCATAGCAGTATGACCTGGGATATACATGCTCTAAATAAAAATCAGTATATTAAAGACTGATTTTTATTTTTAGAGCATTTATATCCCAGGTTTCTTCTGTCATAAGATTTTAAAGCATGTAGGGCAAAGATTCCCTTGTCAGACATTACACTGATTCAACCGTTCAATCTTTATAATGGATGGCTCGCTCAGCATGAAACTAAATTTTTCATAGCTTTTTGAGAAAAGTATGGGTCAAGACGACTTGCTGAGTAAACACCAATGATGATGTAGCAAAAAAGCTAATTATCAACAATGGGAGGAAAAGCAATTTAACTGGTTCTTAAAAATCAACATTGGTCTGAAAAAGCTAGTTTGTATCAGGGTCACAGAACGGGCAGGTGGAGAACCAAAGGTGAGTTCCCAGTCTGCTTCCAAGTGGATCAAGGTGCCAGAAAAAAAGGAAGTTGGCAGTTCGTGTGCTGTTAAAGACTTTTCCTACAGAACGCACACGGGTCTTTTTTGCTCTTCACGTCCCACTGAATGTACGCACACCATTCCGGGAAACCTCATCAGCGAGGTTTCAGAAGTCGGGACCGAGAAGATCGCCGCTGACACGCGAACGGCCAAGATCAGACCTCCGGCTCGGATCAAAACTCGCCACGCCTTCTCAGGGTCTCCTAAACGGCAAACAGAAGAGACGGAATCTCTTCCAGGTCGAGCGAACGTTACGCAGTTCAGAAGAGCGGGCACCGACAGAGAGGTTTGCCCCGGTCCAAAGAAAAGCGGAGTCAAAATGACACACGGGAAACCTTTTCTCTCCCCCCCCCCCTTTTTTTTTT
>BHFT01026574.1:16865-52434 GCA_004320025.1 Laticauda laticaudata
CCCCACATACACACCCCCGAGATCTGCATGTCAACACCGCCAGCACGTGACCTGCCTAGACCAAAAATAAAGAAACCACGCGTGCGGCCGAGGAATTGGGGCGACGCAGGAGAACCGCTCCTTTGGTTCCGTGGCGCGGCCCCGGTACCTGCGCGTCCAGGGTGTTCGTTTCTGGCCTGGCCGGCGCTGGAGCAGTAGGCCACAGCTCGTGCGGCGCCAAAGCGCGACGGGGGCGGAGATCATCGTCTCCGCCGGCGGGAGAAGCTGCTGGGCGACGAAGGGCGCTTGGCGCACGTTCGGGTCGAGGGTAAACGGGGCCTAGCGGGAAGGGAGCACCGGGCCTCGTCAGAGCCGGTACGAGTCCGTCCCCAGGCGTCACCGAAGGGGGTGTAACTCTGTTTTGACAAGAGAAAGGAGGAGGATCGCTTCGATCGGAAAAAAAGGACGGACAAAAGACAGCGCTCTATTGAAACACATTGGGGAGTTTGGTGTCGTGGCTTGAAGCCGCGAGGTGGTGAGATTCTGGTCCTGCCTTCGGCTGAGAGGCAGCTGGGTAACTTTCGGCCAGTCGGCCTTTTCAGCCCTGAGGCAGCAGGCCGTGGCAAACCACTCCCCCAAAATATTACCAAGAAAACTGCAGAGACTGGTCCAGGCTGCCACCGGGAGAGAGAGAGAGAGAAAACCCTTGAAGTTTGAATTGAAGGCGCGCTCAAGCGCATTGGAGAGGCATCCTGGTGCACGTGGGCCGAGCCGTTTTTTTGAAACGGGATAGTTTGAGAACGTCAAGGCAGGACCCGTCTCCTTCAAGGGGCCCGAGCGTTGGAAACGCAAGGATCCTTTGGGTGGACTCGTTCCTCCTCGCTTTCTGGAGGCTAGGCCTTTTTGGAGGTGTTAGATCGCCACGCAGACCGTCTCAAAAACTACAGGAATCATCCATCCAGCTAGCCTGAATTTTCCAGGTGAGACTAGTATTCATAGAGAATGGAATAGGAATAGAAATAGGAATAGAATAGGAATAGAATAGAATAGAATAGAAATCTTTATTGGCCAAGTGTGATCAGACACACAAGGAATTTGTCTTGGTGTAAATACTCTCAGTATACATAAAAGAAAGAAATTTGTCAAGAGTCCAGAATCATAAGGTACGATCCTTAATGATAGTTATAGGGTATAATAAGCAATCAGATCCTACCAGGAAACAGTCAATATATGACTGTTATATATATAGTCTATATATATAACTATATATATATAGTCAGACTCATCCTGCTGCTGCATGAAGCTGCCTTTTAGAAATGATTCAACAATCCTCTGCAAGTCTCGCCTTTGAGCCCTTCTCTTTTGGTACTGCTAAGAGGTTAAAAACTTAAAGGACGCACTGATTTTTCTGATCTTTTACTAGAGATACCAGATGAGCGAGTAGATAAAACCTGAAACCATGTATAATGGAAAACTATTACTGAGCTGTGGTGGTTCTCCTGTCCAGATTCAAAAAACAGATTTAGTTGCATTAATCCATTAGTTTCAAATGTGTAGACCCAGTCATTGTGACCTTTCTTGAAGCATATGATCTGTGAGCTCAACCAATATATTTCCTTTCATTCCAGCAGGAAAAGCTATTGCTCTTTGACTCAGCAATTATAGAAAGAGAAATCAAAAGACTTAGTTGCCTGCTGACCTTATCAAGTTCAAGTCCCTAATGGGTTTCTTTACATAAATATGCTTCGGTTTAAACTACAGATTAAAATCTAAAAGAAAAGGAGGCATCCTCAGAAATAACTTCTAGTGATGTAATCAGTCCATTTAATTAAAAGCAAAATGAACTTCTGATACAATGCTTGAAAATTGTTGCCGTCTAAAGGGGCCTCAGTCACATCTACCTGACCAGGGAGGCAGGGTGCCATGGATCCTCTCTTCTAAGGAGGTCCAGCAAGCGGGACCAAGATGGGCCTTATTTGTGGTGGCTGCCTCCTTATAAAACATCATCCCTATGAAGATTGGTCCTAGTTTTGAGATTTTTCTCAAGCCCCTGAAGATCTGATTTTGCCAATGGATCTGGAGAACCAAGAGTGGATTAGAGCCCATCAAATGGTTCATTTGACTGGTCTACATGGGAGATGTGGAGGTTATTCCTTTTTTGTTGTTTTTATATTCGATTTTTATCTTTGTAAACTTCCTGGGGTCAATGTGAGTGAGGTCAGCAATATAAATTTTCTTAAATAAATTTCAATATTCATTGTGCAAAAATAGTGTAATTTAAAATGTTGCTCCGTGCCTTAATTTTTGAACATAGATTTCCTAGTTCAACAGTTCAAAACAATTTCAGAAAGATAATCATTAAAATAAATTAGTAATTTTTTGATTAAGTGGCATGAATTGCATGATTATTGTTCTTGACTAAATTGTTCAGGTGTAACTTGGGTGAAGTAGAAATTTTTACTTTTAATTTATTTAGAAATATGTTCTGCTGGATTGCACTGGTCTCTCTAAACAGTAATGGAAAAACAAGATCCTTCCAGATCTTTCTGATGGTCAGCTACACAATGATGAGGGATGTTGAAAGTTGAATTGCAGCAGCTTTTGGACAGCTGCAAGTTTGCCCTTCCCAATCCACTTTTCATGCATATTTGTTTCAGATTTTATAAGTCTTTAATTTATGTCTGCTCTGGAATGAATGATTAGAAATATGGAGAATCCTGTATTTGGCATGGCAGTCAACTTCTGCTACTGCTTCAGATCCAGAATTCTGCCAATAAAGAGCTTTGAATGCTGAAACGACTGGTGTGCATGTCTGCTTCAAAATGCACCATAATATTCAATAACTTATTCTTTGTGCACATAAGATAGCAGGTTTATGATACTAACGCAACTTTATAACTAATGCAAATTTATAGGTATAAATTTATTTTATTTAGGTAGCTTTTTACAATGAGTTTTTAATACATTTTTTTCTCTGTAAGCTAACTAGAATTGTGCTTAAAGCTGGGTTCAAACATTTTTAAAAATGATTCAAAATGATGTTTTAGTAGAGTGGATGGGAAAGGAAAACACAGTGGCTGGAGAAATAGCTATTAACACTCTGAAAATACATGACAAAATTTCTTTGCCAGTTCTTAACAGAATTAGCATCTTTTCCTTTTGTACAGCAAAACATTGCTCTTACTTTGTTAACATAGATCAGCCTTGGTTTCTCTCAGATATGAGAGACCATGCTTTCCAAAGTACATGACCATTGGAATTACATTTCAACATGTATTCAGGGCTCAAGATTGTGCAACATTGGTATCACCAAAGTAATGTAAGAAAATTAAAGACTTTCATGTTACAGTTCTTCTAGTGATATATCAGTGGAAAGCCCACAAGCAAGGCATGACAGCAGCAGAATCTTTACCTTTATGGCCATTTGAGTTGGTGATGAAATCTCATCTTTTGGCAGCAAATACAATTAGTAACTAGGCAGATTATTTTCTTTTGTAAAAGCAGGAATGCTAATAGAACCAACTACTGTATGATATTTGTGAAGTTTCAGAGAATGGACACAGAACACATATAACTTAAATTTTACCTACTGTCATTATAGAAAAACCAACACGATTGGACATCTAGCTGTTGCTTTGGTGCTTTGGTTGCAGCACCAAAGTAACTTTGGGCTCTTACAGTTAAGTAGCATCAGATCTAGTTAGTACTTGGATGGGAGTCTTTTAGGAAATAATAGGACTGTGGGCTTGACTAGGAAGTTGAAAAAAACCTCACATTGTTATAAAATTCAGTGGCAAACTGTTTCCATGTCTTGCCCATCAAGAACCAATGATTTTCAGACCTCATGAGTTATATAAATATGAAACAGGTATCTCCAGAGTGGTAGTTTAGAAAAAGAATTTCAAGTCCATTGACTTGAAAAGAAAACCAAGAGAAGGCCTGTAGTTTAAATCTTGGGCTGAACACAGAGTCTGATTACTGAATTCTGCAGCATTACTTATCTCTGCATTAAAGTAACTTTTGTGTTATGTCAAGTCTGAAGCTTCTCCTGCTTGGTAGTTGCTGAATATGGGGTTGCTTTTCTGGGGAGATGTTTATTGTCATACTCAGAGTGAAATCTCACAACAATAAAGCCAGCTTCTTAATGATTGGATTTAAGTTTCCTGTAATAAAGAATTTAGAATATGCTTGGCAACTGAGCAAAAGACAAGCTAATTATTAGATATTAAGAACTTCCATTCCAGCAGAGAGGGGGAGAAATTTTATTTGGCTCTTTGCAAACCACTATTGACTGAAAAATAGCACTCATTGAATAACATTTGTGATAAAAACTTTAACAAAGAGCCAATCTGAGAAATATTGTCACAAAGCGTTATAAAGAATGAACTACCGATTGTTCATTGAACTGAATACATTCTTTCACACACACACCTTTGCTCATGTTTTATGCAGTGACTATATTTTATTCAACTGTAAAATATAAATTACATCTTCATTTATTCATTTGGGCTTATCAAATTCATATCAACAAATGTAACTAACAGGAATCCAGACTCTAGTTTACAAAGTGGATAGATTCCTTTGCAAGGTGTTGTGGAAAATATTTTTCTAATATCATAATGTGAGAATGCAAAAATAAATAGGCAAATAGGCCATGTCAGTATTTGGTCATGTGTATTCTCACACAAATGAATGAATAACTTAAAAAGGAAATGCTCAACATCTGAAGTGGACCAGAAACTACACTGAATTAAAAGTTATTTTAAAAATAGATTCAAATAAAGGGCATATGAACAGAAGAAACAAATTCTCCTGGAAACAGCGACCTGGATATCAGTCATGATTGATTAGCAACAAAAATGTTCCATCAAAATTCATTATCAAGCAATAAATTTGTTCTCAATTATATAAGGAACTGGAAAAAATTATTTCTATAATAGTGGCAAGCTTAATAACATACATGTTATTATTAGACTTGCAGGATAGGTGATTATTTACAAAACCATCTGAGGCGAGATTAGCTATGACATGATTATTAAAAGGCTTAAACATATACATATGTTCTTGATGATTAATTTTGCTTATGTCTGGCAAGACATCTAGCAATTTTAGCTATCCTTAAATAGCCCAGTAATGCTCATATCTAACATAGAGAAGAGAACCTGTGGCCTCTCTTGATACTGGCAAATATTCTTTGCAATTCGCCATTTAAGGTTGAGGCTGCTAGAATCAATAGTTAACATAGGGAGAAATTTCTCTTCATAGCAAAAATGTTGGTTGCTATTGTTCTGGCAGGATAAACCAGAACTATCTCTGTAGTCTGGAAGTCTGCAAGCCTATGTTAAAAGTCAGTAATGACTGGTAGTTCTTTGAATGGTGATGACTAAAAATATTTCAGCAATAACCTCCCCCCAAGTAAATGAAGGCCATCTCCACTTGTCAGGCTAATTCCCAAAGAATTATTTCAGTGCTTACTTGAATATTCAGCACGACAGAATAAAATACACTACAGGTAGTCTCAAATTAAAACAGTTCATTCAGTGCAGTTTGAAGTTACAACGTCACTAAAAAAAGTGACATGACCATTTTTCACTTATGACCATTGTAGCAGCATCATAGTCACGTGAGCAAAATTTGGATGCTTGGCAACTGGTTCATATTTATGACGGTTGCAATGTCCCGGGATCATGTGAATACCTTTTGCGACTTTCTGACAAGCCAGGTCAACGGGGAAGCCAGGTTCACTTAACACGCTATTTTGACATCACCATGGCTTTCTTAAAATGCTACTGCATTGGTGGACATTTATGCTGAATGTTTTTCATCTCCCTCTACCCTAAAATTTCTGTCCTCTCTATTATTATTTAGGATTGGCCAAACAGAATGAAAAATCTCTACTCCTTGAGCATGGAAACAACAATTCTTACTTTAACTCAGAATATACAATGATCGAAGATAGCACAAAAGTCAGTTCCAATCAGAGCAATATGCAGAAATAAAAGAAGTAAAATGGGGGAAGGGATTGATGTTTTGTGTGCATTCCTGCTTACTCTTGCAGTCTCATTCACATCCCCTCCCCTTGCCTGTAACTAAACACTTAAAAGGAGCGCATAAAACATTCTAAATTACCAAGCACATTTGAGCTTTTTATTGGCCTCTTAAGTCTCTCATCACGCCCATTATTCTTCATAGGTTGAAAATCTGCATTGGTATGATTGTGTTGTGTTTACATACAGGCTAAAAAAGCCCCAATGATTGTCCTGCATTGCTCTCCATGGGCAGCCCTGATTTCTCTCCCACTGCAGCTGAATCAGCACTCATACCCTGCAGATGTAACTTGTATTGACATGCTGAGTGAAATGGTCAATTAAGACACAGCTGGTATCTGGGATGCTTATGCTATACCACCAGTATTCTAGCATTCTGGTTTATACCACATTCATTAATATCCTAGGACCTTGTGGGGGAGAAGTTCACTGAAAGGTTACAAATATCAATGTTTTCAAAGCAATTCTAAGCTTGAATGAAAGACATCTAGGCCATCAAGCCCAATATTAAGGTTCTCACGGACAGTTCCCAAACACATTAACAAAGCCCTTTGCCACCATGCAAGATAGTCCAAGCTTTCTCATGCACTTCACAAAGTTCATTCAAGTGTTCTGGACTGGGTTTGATGTTGCTGAGTTCCACATTTTGCAGACTGGATTTGAGATTGAGATGCAGGCACTAAGAAAACAAAGTATGTGATCAGATATGTAACTAAGGGACCATCCAAAGCGAAAATCAGGACATCCGTCATGTTGCTCTATAAATATGGAGAAGTTCATGAAGAAAAGTCTTTGGATCAAAGATATCAGAAGCAGAAAAGCAGTGATATCAGGTTTAATAAAACAGTAGTAGAATAGCAAAGAGGAACAGGAAGAACTATCAGCTCTCAGCGTAAAGTATGGCAGCATCTTCAGAATTTGGAATGCCTGGGATTGGAACCTTTTTTTTTTTTTTTTTGGAGACATTTGATTTAGAAGCCAGAGTTTGGTCAGCTATTTCTAGAGAATTGGAGTTTATAACTCTATTCATCTATCCCTTTCATGGATCAGCATTCTTGCCACTGTATCTACACAGTGCAGGCACTGAGTTTGATTGTCCTTTTAAAAAATATATTATTTCCTTCTATGTAGCTCCTACCTTCATACTGGTCCCTCCCTAAATCTCAGAGTATCCAAATCTCACAAGCAAACTAAAAGATGTGCAAGAAGACCACTGATGAAAATGCGACTGAGTGGAAATAGCAGGAAACGAGGTTTCCTTTAGGCAACCCAGTGAAAGTGACTGTAGCAAAAAATAAAATAAAAAATCAGATTTTCTCCCTTGCGTATGGCATTGCAAAATTTGCTGAGCTGTCAAGATTCCCAGGAATGAGACTGCCCTGCCTTGCAGCAAGCAGAGCTGTAAGCCTTGGCAATTATTTGCGTATTTCCATGCAAACTATAAAATAATTTCTTTCCTTCACGTTGAAGAAGTAATCTTGAGTTTTTGTTTTGTTTTGTTCAATTATTCATTATTTGTGCCAACATAAAAGCAGGAGAGCAGAGATCCTTAGAAAAAGAAATGCCCTTCTGCAGAACTGCCCTCTAATCTCCTTTTTAATCCATCAAAACAATGTCAGCTGAGGTCCCAACTGCCATCAGCAGCAGATTTTAGGAAAGGTTCAACATGATGGGACAGTTGTTTTTTGTACAATATTTCATTGAGCAAGGAGATTCATGCTGAGTCTCTGATCAGAATTTCCAGGGAGATGCTTGCTTCAAAACCAATGTGCTTTGCACAGGAAATCCTCCATAATAGTTGGTAAAGAAGTAAGGGATATATCATATGTTACCAATCAAATCTTCTCAGAGAAAAGGGTTCATACCGCTTTGTGAAGCTAATGGTGGTGGGATCGAGCCAGAGAGTGGTAGGAGAGGTTGAGGCAAGTTGCTAGGTAGCTCTGGAAAAGGCCCTGCTCCAGCTTGAGGGAAGGCACTCACAGAGGCTGGGAGAGTCATTGTTGAAGGGATGCTACTGAGTGGTAGAGGGAGAGAAGCACTGTAGGTCATAGAGTTCATTGGCATCCCCATAGGAACACTAGGCACTGGGGAGTTGGTCCGCATCTGATTGAGAGTTGGTTTGGGCTGATCAACATTAAACGGATTGGTAGGTGAAGGGGCACTGAGTCCTAGAGGGGAAAAAAGAAAAACACGACTCAGTTAAGAATTACTATGAGAAATTGAGGAAGTTAATTCCTGTCCCCACCATCAAAGGATTCTGCAAAAGAAATCGACAGGTTCCAAAGAAAGCCCATTTTTTTCTTTATTGTCAAATAAGAAATATGTGAAGAGGCATCTCATCACTATTGTCAAAGGGCAATATTTCCCCACAGGTTCCAAGGATGTTTGGTTTCAGGAACTGAAATACCAACAGGCTCAAGCAAAAGCAAAAGCCACAAATATTACTTCATCCAAAGGCAAATATAGGTATTCTGAATTTTTGGGCAAGTATAAAGAAATGGGCCCAATAAAAAAGGGGAACAAAGAAGTAAAGTGTGGCAGGGCCTGGGTACAAGATTGAGTCACACAAAATTGTCCTGATAACAAGAGTCCATAGGGTTCCTTTAGACTTCTGTGCAAGATCCCATGTTGTTCCTGCCTATGCAACCTACCTGCCAGAAATGGATTACGAGACTTCACGCTCTGTGGGACTGTAACCAAGGAATCCAAGTTAACCAAGGAAGAGGCGCTGGGGCCAAGAAAGGTCTCTGGTGTTTTGTTGTCCTTTTCCTTTGAATCGGGCAAAGAATCTCCTAAACTTGCAAGATCAAAAATATCTTTACTTTGAATTCCATTCTCAACGGTGCTTGGAATAAGTTCACCAAACAGATCCACATCTACCAGTGAGAAAGAAGAGATGTTACTTTATTGATCACATAGACTCACTGCTTGCTTCTACTTCCTTTTGCTTCTTCATTAGTTACCCAGTTTTGAAAAGGATGATTTCAGAATTCTGAATATATATGGATTCTGCATTTATATTCAGTATATGCTGTGTTGAGCGTGTGCATGTGCATATGTAAGTATACCCATTACTGAAGAATATGGTTAATCAAAACAAACAAAAACCCAAACAAAGCTAAAAAGCCTAGGTATTCTTTTAAAGTGTCAGGCTTCATATAGAGCCATGGCAAAATTGTGTTTATTGGATCAGAAGGGGCACAATGTTTTAAGTGTCAGATCTCTGTCATCGGTGAAAGAGACCCAACTTCATTCTGGGTCAAAGGAAGACTAATAGAAAAAAAATCAGAAAGCATATGCCACAATGTACATGAGGAAATATGTGTTCTAAATTGAAATTAAATTGTTTGCTGGAATTACTGTAACCTCTACATTTCATCTCAATAAATCTTGCTAAAGAATGTTCTTTTTAAGACTCATGCTTGTTTTAAAACTCATGCTAGTTTTAGGCAGCTGGCAAAGAAATAAAAATTTATAGTGTAAAATTGCACTGCCACCATCTCAAAATGGTAAACTTGGAAGGAATTCTTATACTGTGGTTATCTCCTCTCTTCGTGTTTTTTCTGTGATAACATATTTTAAATGTGTAACTGTATTTTATTCTATCATTCATTCAGAAAACAAATTATTTTCAAACAGTGAAAATTAAAGTTGTTCCTGTTTGTCAGTACATCAATAGAACAATGTTTATTTACAAAATGATATTTTTACTGTTTCAAGCAGTGTCTTCTATTATTTTGTCATCTCTTCAATATATTAGAAATGTCCCTTTTTTCTATCATTCGTCTGCAACATTTCTCCTCTCTAATCTTCTGCTTCTCCTTCCTAGTTACCTTTTCATCTACATTTTAGATAAAATTCTGCTCTATCAAGAATGAGCTGTTGTTTTATCACAAGACTGTTAATGTCAATAAATCAAAAGTTTTACTAATTCTATACATTCTCTTTTAGCAAATAAGTTTAAATTAAAATAGGGTGGGTTTTTTTCACTTTTATATCCCCTGATCAAACTGGAATTGTGGTTCAGAGAAATTTAGTTGACTTTACTGGAAGACCTTTAAACCTATTATGCTAAGTATATAAATATCTCAGTTACAATGTTTCACATAAATATTTCTAATATATTTGATATGATAAAACAGAACTTTCTGTGCAAATTTTTATGTGCCATAGTTCTGATTATAATTTTGTGTTTGTAACTAAACAACTATGTTTGTCTCTTAAGACAGTTCTTAAGAAGTAATATTAATTAATATTGCAGGAATAAAATTGGGATGTCTTTTCATTCTTGTTTATAATTGAACTCTTAGTAGATATTAATTATTACAGTGATGTTCAAGTACTAAGGGTTAAAAACCATAAGGTTTTTGCTTAATATGTTTACTGATGCCATAGCAATTTTATTCAATCACCGTGCTGGGATATTCCCAGTTAATAAAACAACTTAACCAAGTGGCAAAAGCAGAATTTAATATGGGAAGTCCAATAATTATAATCATCAGTAACAGTAATTGTGCAAGTATGCTTGAGCACTTCTGACCTATGGGACAGATTCTTGAAAATTGTTCTTACAAAGATATCGGCCAGCTAAAGAAAATAGTACAGTTTTATGATTGGTAAGCGACATCAATTAATATCCACAATTACTACCGTTCCGTGTTCAGTGGGTTCAAATAAAACTGGCTTTGGAATCATCAGAAATTCATCCAATAATTCAGGATTTAACAGAAACATTGCTACTGGGGTATTTATATACTTGGCATACATAAATCAATTCTATCCTTAACTAATTCTGCAAAAATGTTATTGTGTATTATCACTCTCTGTCCAAAATCAAGGTTAACTATTTGGCTTAGACAGAAAAAAATATAAGCACCTGGGCAAAGTCCCTTTTGCTACCTTTCTTAAAATATATAACTTTTAAATACAAAATGAGCATGATCAGCAAAAAGAATCAGAACACAACCTATGCACACTTGGGAGACATATCATTAATGCTTATTCTATATCAGTTTGAGTTATCTTACAAAATGGAAACTGGAAAATATTTAGTTCTGTTCTCATATTGAAATAGTTCCAGTCAGAATTTTTATTTAAACAGCCCTTCCATTTCCCCTTTGCAGAATTTATGTTACGTTCAGGCAGCGTATGTGATTAGAAGTCTTAAAAAATTAAAAGCAGTTCCATTACATATGAAACAGATGCTCTAAACTTTGTCAAAATAATTTGAGTAAGTAATTTAGAAAAAAAAACAGAAGGAGCTGAGTGGAAAGCCATCTGGCCCAAACTATCTTTTAATATCAGTACATAGATGGTAATTTACATTTTATATATATATATATGAATTGTATTTATTATTGGACTCTGGCCGTCTCTTTTCATTTAGGAAGGTCCTTAGGTCATTCTGTTCTAAAGCATTTGCCAAAGTGCCTAATATAGCACAACAACATGTAAAGATTGATCTACTACCGAGATTTTTATAAATATTGGAGCCTGTCCACCAATTCCTTACAATAATTAATTAAATAATCTCTTATTACTAATAGCCTCATGGTTCCTTTATAGGAAATGGAAAGAGGAATTTGCCTGACTATTATCTCAAAATATGGGGCACTTGCATTGATAGAAAGATCCATATAGCACTCATCCTGCCAGAACTGTTCTGAATCTAATTTCCCTTTATACAAGAAAAATCAACTTGGCCCCTTTCCCCAAGTTGCAGTGAGTTTCCATTCATCCAAATGCATCACTGGGAGATTTTAAAAAGCTTCTTGCAGCACGAAGGGAATAAGAAGTGCACAAAATGGAAGATAAGAGCTAAACTAGTTCTAGAGGGAGAAGTGTGACTGAAGACTGATTCCAGCATACTTGTCTGAGTATGGGGATATCTTGTGAAATAAAAACTAGGATGGAACTACTTCTGGTTGTGACACCATCCCCCTTCTCTGACCTCAGAGAAGGATTGGAGCTATTTAAATGAAAGACCTGAGAAAATTCCAGGGATACAACTGAACTGGGAAGGTAAAAAAACATCATAAAAGAAGGTGTACATAAAACACTTCCATATTTCTGCTGGGACAATTGTCCATCTAACAGTTGGTTTTAGTTTTTTATTGTCAGCAAGGTCTATCAAAATTTTGAGATCAATATGTGCAAGAAGAATCAGCATCCACGATTATTTTTGCTTATCACATTTCTCCATGAATACATATGATCAGTCTTTTCTTTTCCAGATGTTGTACCTTATAGCTCCTTATCAGGTTTGTCCAGTGGCCATGTTGCCTGAAATTAATAGGCATTGTTTCCAAGGAAGGACATAAGACAGGGATGGCTACATTAGAGCTTTGCTTACCTCCAGAACTGTTGACTTTCACAGATGATGGAGCCTCATGTTCTGGTTGGCTCACAGATTCAGGTAATTTTGCAAATAAGTCAAATGCACTATTGTCTACAGAGAGGTGAAGACGGGAAAAATATATTCAGTTAACAGTCCTTCTCTTGCTTTATGCTTATCCTTCACACACTATGCAAAGGTGTGTATGGGGGGCAGATTTATTGTCCAGTATTCTGCTTAGAAGCCAAGGGGAAAAAAGAGATATATTTCTCCTCTTCCTCCGTTACCAGTTTGTTGAATTTGGGTGTCAAACCTGAAGTGAACCTGGCTGTGGCCATCTTTAAGGCTTCTGCGTTGCCACAAGGAAGAAGGGACAGGGAGGATGGAATAGCTAGCCAGAGGTTTGTAATCAAAACAAAAGGTTTTCCTGTGGGAACCAAGGACATTCCAACAGGTGGCTAGGGAGAGGAGGAGTGAAGTTACCATGTAACCGGCCAGTACCTCGATTGGACAATGTGACTGATGTGGGAAGGGGAAAGTTTCCCTTGTGGGAAGGGGAAAGTTTTATTTTCTAATTAGGTGAAAACCACGGGAACCATCAGAATTGGTTTTCACCAGTTGTGCCAATGTGATGTCTTCAATAAATTGTTTCTTGAGGAATCTACCTTTCTTTGGGTGCATTACTTCGAATGCTGACATTGGGAGTCTTAACGGCAGAAGTGAGAGTGAGATTGTGGATGGCATCACTTGTTTTATATTTATTTCAAAACCTAGACATCCTTACAGTAAAAAGGAAGCAGAGAAAGAAGCTTGCTTAATCCCATATGACACTCAGTGGTTTCATCTGTTTCTGAAGACAGCTAAAAAGATATCTAGGTGTCTTTCATTTTATTCACAGCAAGGAAGGTCACACAACTTGCCACTTAGGAACTCAGCTGGGACAATCACATGCTCCTCTTGCAAATCAATCAAACACCTTACATGGCTCACATAAAGCAGGAGAAAAATTATGGTTAGCAGTTATGAAGTTAGGGGAAGGATTCTATTAATTTATCACATTGAGCGGTCTCAAAAACCGCAAGTGATTTTTTTTAAAAAAAGATTCAATTTATATCTCTACAGGAGCTCAAGGTGGTACAAGTGGTGTTCCTGCATCCTGTTTTTCCCCACAACAACATCCCTATGAGGTAGACTACGATGAGAAAGACTGCTCAAAGTTGCTCACTGAAAAAAGCATTGAGAAGAAGGAAAGGAGGAAGAGCTGCTACCAGTAGCACATTAAGACTTGTAACATTTGCTTACTATTGCCAGTATGATATAAGTAATCCTGACCTATATGGCATTGGTTTCTTAGCTTGATCTACCTAGTTCAGGGCTGTCAAACTCCCGGCCCATGTCCAGTTTAGCCAAGTTGGGGGGAAAGTCCCAATATGTCATGTGATGCTGCCGTGACAACGTGAGTTTGACACCCCTGATCTGGTTGGTCTGGCACGTGGCTGAGGGCAAACTAGAACTTGTTTTCCCCTCCCAATTTCTTGCCCAACACTTCAATCAGCCCACCATATTGGCTCTCTTACCAGGGGCAGAGGAATTATCCGTAGAACCTCCCCAAGGATCAGCAGCAGAAATGACCCTTGCAGAGAGCGGAGCAGGTGGTGACTGTTTTCCCCAGGGGTCTGTCGATGAGACACCTGGAGGCAATGGTTTTATCCCCCATGGGTCAGAGGCAGAAGAGACAGGAGGAAGATTCCAGGTGCTGGAAGAAGCTTGACCGGCAGAAGAGTGGGTCAGAGGATCCTCCGAAGGTAATGGCACCCAAGGGTCTGCAGCAGGACCCCAGGATGTTCCTGTTGATTCCACAGGAGATTTGGTATCTGAAAGGAGCAAGCAGGTAGAACAGAGTCTATCAACATGGAATCTGATTTGGCCAAGAAATAGGGAATGAATCGATTAAGAAGCAGATAATTTGATGAAGTCAGGGTTGAATAAAGAGTAAGCTCAACCATAGAGATTCCATTTGAGGAAAGAAATTTTCACTCATTTTATGAGCTTTAACTGATCAAATCTGCATATATATAAGAATGTATGCTAAAGTGGCGCTCAATGATCCAAAAAGTGGGCCCTGTACTTGTGGGAATACACTAGGAAGAAGTACGTATGAAAAAGGAGGAAAGTAATGTTTAGATGCTATATATCAGTCCAGCAGAAATAATGTTAGGGGGAATTCATTGAAATTGTAAATAGAGACAGTTTTAAGATTGTAGTTGCTACAAGGTGCCTAAAGGTTGCTACAAGGTTTACTAAGGTGCCTAAGAGTACTTTAGTATTAACATTTTTAAATAAAGATTTATAAAACTCTTAACTTGTATTCATATAAATTTACATAACATTGCAAAATGCATATAAAATCACAAAAATGAACTGAGGTATTTTTACTGCCTAGAAGATACCACAACTTAAGGCAGAATCACACAATAACAGACAATGATTTAACATTGACCCTCAGTTGCCCAATAACAAGAGTGGAATGGAAGAACAGAAAAGAGAAAGAAGAGAACAGGTTCAAAACTTCTTACTGTGGTCCCAAGAACTGGACAAGGATAGAGCTGAAGGAGAGAAGTCTGTGTCAACAGATCGAACAGTGCCCCCACCTGGAATATCCCATGGATCAGCAGAAGTGTGGGTAGAGGTGATTGCTGCTGGTCCAAAAATGTCTGCCAGCTCCAACACAGAAGACTTGAAAGATACAAAGGAATACCATTATTAGAGCTTGTAGTTCTGTAGTTCCTATGGAGCAGAGGTCTCCGAACCTGGCGACTTTAAGACTTGTGGACTTCAACTCCCAGAATTCTCCAGCCAGCATAGCTGACTGGAGAATTCTGAGAGCTGAAGTTCACAAGTCTTAAAGTTGCCGTGTTTGGGGACCCCTGCTATAGAGTTTAAACAAATATGAAGAATTCATCATACAGACAGAATATAGCCATTTTTTCAAAATATCCCAGAAATTGAACACTTCTCCTTGCTCTCCTTAGGCATGTTGCTGGCATTTCTTGGCTCTTAAGGTGCATATTCTGTTGGGCATGGATTGCCCCAGAATCAGCTCCCCACCCAAAAGATCTCATGGTGTCATCTGGGTTCACAGATGGACGGTAGGGAATCATCAGACAAATGCACGAAACATGAGCATTAAACTTATGAGCACTGACCAAATGCCATTCTGTGCATTCCCCTAATCCATAGCTGAAAGAGATTGGCTCATGCAGTGATCTCAGCCTTGTGAGGTTGGTTGTAATGAGATGGGTTCACACTGCTGCCAAATTCCTGTGGAATAGAAATGATGGTGACATTAACATGTCTGAACAATGGGTGTTTCTGGAAATAACCTTCTGCAGGGGATCACTTGCTGAATAGGCTATGAAATATAGGAACAGTTTATGCTTAAGGCTGGAAACTGCCAGTCTGAACTTTGTAGGAGTAAAAGACTATGAATAGATACACCTGTAGAGAGGAAAATTGTCTGATAATTCACCTTAACAATATTGGAGGTAGCAGCAAAATGTTCACCTGCTATATATTTGGTATTTTATTTTGCCAGCACAGTAAATGTGGATTGAAATCAAAGGAAGTAAAATAACACTATATACCAATGAAACAAAAAGCATGAAATGTAAGAATATTTCCTCATGCTACAGTGTAACCATCCATATATCTGCAATCATCCTCTCTTCCAAAAAATTTCCATTGAGGCTTTATTGTTTGCCTTTCTAAAGTTCTTTGGGGTTGAATCCAGTTATTCTACACAACCACAACGGCAGGCATAAATAAAACCAGTTTCATAAACTTTTGTAGCTTATGGGCTCAGAGTCTGCAAAATTTGTGGCATGGCAGGATGCAGCATCTAAGTCAATATTTACATCCTCTACCAATTGCCCAGTGAGAATCTGAGCAAAAATCACTATCAATAATTTCAGTTCCAAGCTACACAGTTTGCAGTTCCATGTAGAGATAACACACAAGGAGTATTCATTTTCATACTTCAAAGCTGGGATTATAGCATGCCTGCGATTGGTTTTTCATACCTGTGTTTTCTTTTCCTTATCATCAACTTCCTCAACATCCAGATTACTTTCTTCCAATGCCTTTTGTAGTAGGGAATTTTCTCCTTTCCATGCCCTAACTTCCTGTAATCAGAATGAACACATGCCTGAGCCAAGTGCCAGAAAGTGGAATGATTATTTCCGAAAGGCAACAATCATCAGTCAGATATTACCACATGCATGTCATAGCAAACACTCTTCTAGTTTTGAAATAGAATCTAAGTTAAGAAACTCCTCAATAAAGTTAGTCTTCAGAACCATGAAAATTAAAGTTATTAACTGGAAAAGTATCAGAAGGCAGAAGAAAATGGACACAGCAGGAAGTGATGGTAGGAAGGAAGAAGTCTAGAATTCTCTCACCTAAAAATGTCCCAAATATCTATGATTGTAGCAATCTTATGCAACTTTTGGGGCAATAATTTCCGCTGAGCTTGGCAACGTGACTTACTGCCAGGCAAATAAGCTCAGGAATGGATTTGATTAGGAAAAGAGAGGTGCTTCTTGTACATTTTCACTGTGCCTACTTGATCTGATGATCACATCTTAAATTTGAGCAATTCCAATATGTAATATTTTTGCCATTAGGGAAAAAGCCCATAACACCCATTCTTGGGTTCTGGGGCTTTGACATTTCTCATACAAGATTTGATTCATGTTTATAAAGGCCAACAACTTTGGTCACCTTAACACTTTCAGAATTTCAGCAAACGAATGAGATTCCAAAGCTTTTGGCAAGTTAGGCATGTGTAGAATTTCTAGACCATTGGAGACAGAACAGCCTTGTCCCAGGAAGACGATGTGAAGGTAACAGAAAGCTGCCCCATTTGAAGAGATGTGAGTTCAAGAAGAGGAAAGGTAAAGTGCCCTTTCACCACCTGGGCTTGGGGTACCTTCTCATGCTCTTGTTTGCTCAGGGTAAGCGCTATCTGTAATTGCAAATCTTCATCTGTGCTGGAGACTGGAGGAAGTGGCTGCTGATAACGAAGGAGAATCGGGTGAAACTTTGCTCAGAGTTCTCTGCTCAATCATTTATTCTGGGTAAACAATCCACCCACCCACCCATCCCTTTACCCTTTGTGGACATATACCAAGTTGGTATTGAGTTAATCTATTTTTTGTTCATTTCAGTATTGAACTAGGCAGCTTAATTACTCTTTTAGCCTTCTCTGCATTGCTGCACTCCAGAAGTGTTGGGTACAACTTGAATAATGCCCATCAGAGCTATAAGAATTGATCCAGCACATCTGGTAAGCATTAGATTGGCTGGTCTGTTTGGGTTTTTTTCATCCAGTTTGAAGTTTGTCCACTGACAGCACCAGTTCTATTTTATCAGGGGTCAGCTGAAGTGACAGGTAGTCATCAACTTAAGACCACAATTGAACCCAAAATATCTGTTGCTAAGTGAGCTTTGCCCCATTTTATGACTTTTCTTACCAGAGCTGTTAAGTGAATCATTGCAGTTATTAAGTTAGTAACCTGGTTGTTAAGTGGATATGGCTTCCTTATTGACTTTGCTTGACAGAAGGTCATGAAAGGGGATAGATCACATGACCTTGGGACACTGCAACCATCATAATTATATGCCCATTGCCAAGCATACAAATTTTGATCACCTGACCATGGGGATGCTGCAATAGTTGTAAGTGTGAAAAACAGTCATAAGTCACTTTTTTCAGTGCCATTATAACTTTAAAAGTAAACTAAGTGAACTGCTGCAAGTTGAGAACAATCTGTAATTCCTTTCATTAAAAAAAACATTGATCTTTCACCTAGATATGGAATAAAGAAGAGCTAAAGTAATTAGACTAGTACTGGCAACTCAGCCCTAATCTTTGTATACTATTCCAGAACTGTATTTTTTGTCTGAATTTTTGTGTGTGTGTAAAAGACAAGGAGTGTCAGACTTCACACCAAGTACAGGAACAAATGTTGCCCCTCCAGGAATTCAATCTCACTTTCAATAACCAGATGTCTGTAGAAACTTCACAGATTTGATATGGCTGCTTACTTTAAGTTGCTATATTGCAGAATAATTGTGACAGATTACAAATTTATCTACTGCAGAACACAAGAATCATGTGATAAATATAGAAATAGACAAGACACTCTAAAACTATTGCTTTAGTTTTCAGCCTTTTCATCCAATCCTTTTGAGCCAACTGACTTCTGATCAATTATTTTCCTGGCTTGAGTACCAGAGTCACTTATGCCAAGAGAATCAGAAAGCTCACAGAGAACTCTAGATAACCCACTTCTTCAAAAGTGCTTGCAATGTTGTCAATGTTATTGCAAATATGTCTCTGCTGCTTTTCAATTCAAAATTCCCAGAAATTTAGAATCAGAAAAAAACAGAGACAGTTCATAAAGAGATAATATGGCCCTGCATGAGACAGCAAGTGTACCTGTATATTCTGCTGTAGTTGAAATACTAAGTCTCCAGCCAAACAGATTGGCCATCTCCCATGATCTGCCAACAGCCAAGAAGGACAAGGATTGAGGGAACAACTTTTACTTCCGCTCCAGGATTTTGTCAGGTGCTTTGTCTCGTGAGGAAATCAGCAAAAGCTAATCCAAGCAACCCTGCATAGCAGTATTTAGACAGTCTGAACACCAGGTGGCACCTAAGCCAGATTTAGGCAATCTACAGGGCATCCCAGTCATGAAAATGTGAGCAACTAAATATTTTTAAAAGAAATCACCAGGGTTCACAGACAAAAGGTTGCATGTGTGATATCCCTACATGATAACAGAGACATCTGTGTATTCCCCATAAAGTCAAAAAACTTTTTTGTCCTATCAGGCCAGTGTTAAAAGCTTCATATGAAGAAATGTTCCTATTAAAATCTATAAACATGAAATAAAAAAGCAAAAAAATTATAAGATAGGTGCTGTGGCATTATTGTACTTGGTGTCTTTCTACATATTTGTGGTAAGTGTAAATTTGGTGAATAACAACACTCCAGAAGATAGGCTTAAGATACACAAGGATCTTGACAAACATGAAATTGGGCACTATCTAACAAAATTAAATTCTTTTTGAAAAAAGTAAGGTTCTACATTTAGACAAGAAAAACCAAATGCACATATATAGTATAGGTGGCTCAATAGTAATAACAGTGAGAGATACCTTGGAGTCCTAATGGACAATCATTTAAATGTGAGCCAGCAGTGTGCTGCAGCTGCCAAAAAAGCCAACACAGTCCTAGGCTACATTAACAGAGGGATACAATCAAGATCATGTGAAGTGTTAATATCACTTTATAAGGCCTTGGTAATACTGCATCCAGTTTTGGGCACCACAATGTAAAAAGATGTTGAGACTCTAGAAATAGTTCAGAGAAGAAGAACAAAGATGATAAAGGGACTGGAGGCTAAAACATGAAGAAAGGTTGCTGGAATTGGATATGTCTATTTTAATGAAAAGAAGAACTGGGGTGACATGATAGCAGTGTTCCAATATTTCAGGGACTGCCACAAAGAAGAGGGAGTCAAGCTATTCTCCTGAGGGCAGGTTAAGAAGCAATGGATGGAAACTAATAAAGGAGAGAAGCAACCTAGAAGAAATGTCCTGACTCTTAGAACAATTAATCAGTGGAACAACTTGCCTCCAGAAGTTGTGAATGCTTCAGTAGTACTGTAGATTTTTAAGAAGAGATTGGACAGCCATTTGTCTGAAATGGTATAAGGTTTCATGCCTGGGCAGGGGGTTAGACTAGAAGACCTCCAAGGTCCCTTCCAGCTCCTGTTCTGTTCTGTTCTGTTCTGGGCTAGAAGAGGAGTTGCTGCATCCTGGAGCAGTGGCTGGCTTGCCAAGCTAATGTAACCTGAGAGCTTGCTTTGCTGGCTGCTGTGACCTCACTGTCCTTTCTCAAGCTTGAAGTTCATCAAATGTTCTAAAACTCAGTTGCCTGTAACAAGGCCAAACAACAAGCTAAGAGACTTTGGCACTGGTAGGCACAATCTGCTTTGCCCTTAACTTCAGATGAAGCATCGTCATGCTGTTGCCATAAAAGAACAAACACAGATTGTCCCCATTCATTCCAAAGAAATGGTATTGTCACACACCACCATTAATCTTATTTTCTGAAGAATTATTGCTAATTGCTAGCTTTCGTGTAAATGTTTAATTCACAAAAGGCTACCCAATGCTTGCATCCTGCTAAAGAAAAATGTTTGGCTTTGGCTTAGCATGACATTTGAATCAGCCTTTTTACTTCAGAAACTAATATTTATGACTTAGCATTATGTGCCTGATGTGACTATTTTAAACCAGGATTTAGTGAGCTATGTCAATCTGCCAAGATTTTTGACCCAATGTAGCTTTATTCTTTCTCAGGCAATTAGCTGAAGGGAACACAAAGTTAATCCACGCAGAACACACTTCATCTGCATTCAGAGGTAAAGTTGGGGCACAAGTGGGAATATTTATCTAGGGGCTACATATTTGGTACTTTTATATCTTCATCAGTTACAAGCTAAAATCACCATCTTTGTTTTCAGCATAGTAATGAGATTCATCTGTCTGGCTTCCCATTACTGCACAAATCATTCCTCTCTCCTTTTCCCTCTGTTATGTTGCCTGCTAGCCTCCTTGAGATATAGCTTTCTGTGTCTTCCAACTGAGGCTATAAGAAAGCTATTTATACAAAACCATGTGATTCATTGATGGCCAAAGTGGAATGTGTGACCAATATAAAGCCGAATGCCAGCCACCCCATCAGCAGATACTCAGAAAAGACACAATGCTATCATGTGTTGCTGAAGATCACAAGGATTTGTCACTGCCAGACTACCCAACAGCAGGAAATTCACTAAAATCTTACTCATGGAACTCTGCCTTGTTAGGAATATTTGAATCAGGCTCTTAATGGGGTCCTTGAATCAGGCCCTCTATTGCCCACACTAAGCAGCTGCCATTACCTAGAGTTTCAGGATGGAGCTTTCTGTCTTTTCTGAGAACTGAACTGGGATCTGCTGGGTGACTTTGGGCCAATCACTCTCTCTCAGTCCAATCCACCTCACAGGGTTGTTGTTGTGGGGAAAATAGGAGGAGGAGGGAGGAGGATGTATGTTTGCTACCCCGAGCTACGATACTTATAAAGTAATAAAGGCAGGAAAAGAAGCGAGGGAAGGAGGGAAGGAAGGAGGGAGGGAAAAAGAAAGAAAGAAAGAAAGAAAGAAAGAAAGAAAGAAAGAAAGAAAGAAAGAAAGAAAGAAAGAAAGAAAGACCTGCTGAACTAAAGTTCATTTACTATTGTTAAAGCAAATACTGGTAGAAAAATCCCGCTGACTTCAAATGTGAGTTTCTTCCCCATATCAGATATTCCCCAGTTTTCCAAATATCTGCTTTCTTCAGTTGTGTCAATTAGTATCAAAATCCTCCCTATTAAATATTCTTAGAAGAATCTGTTCTATAATGTATTGTTTAATTGTTGATAATGTTTCTAGGATCTTGATGAACTTGAACACTGTAATCCTATACAGTGCATAATTGTTTTCTTTCTTCTTTACAACCTTAATGTGTTTTTCTTTTCGTTGTGGGAAAAGAGCAGGGTTGCTTCTTTTTTTTCAAAAAAATGGCAGCATGTTTATTCATGGACAAACATGGATTCCTCTTACTATTCAACACTTAAAATAGCAAGACTGGCAGAATGAAATGGCTGTTGCATCTGTATTAAATCTTTTTTTTTTTCCATTTCAGACTACTAGATGAAGATGAAAATATCTGAAGCCTGATTTGGGATGAGAAGCTAAGTGAGATTGTGCATAACCTTTCCTTTTTTACAACAATTGACTCATTGATAAGGTTAGTATTTATTTGAGGTACTATTTTTTTATTATAAGTTCTTGAATGCAACACAAATTCTCACAAGGCTTAAAGATATTAAATTCAAATTCAATGCAATATTTTGGCAGAAACAGCAAAAATTAATCATCAGTGTCAAACGTGTGTCGTCACATTGTCATGTGACATATGATTTCCCCCCCCCCATTTGCTAAAATGTTGGTGGGAGTAGCCAGCAGGTGACTCATCCGGCCTGAGGGCCAGGAGTTTGACACCCCTGATCTACATAGTTCTTTAGAAATTAAGTTTGGTGCTGTTTTGTTGCTACCATAGTCACTCTGCTATACATATATATTTTCTGTCTCTTTTCAAGATTATAACACTTTGTTAAGTGTTGAACAGTAGGTGGGATTCAAAAATTTTACTGCCGGTTCTGTGGCCGTGGCTTGGTGGGCGTGGCAGGGGAAGGACACTGTAAAATCTCCCATCAGAGGTGGGATTTGCCGGTTCTCTGAACTACTCAAAATTTCTGCTAACGGTTCTCCAGAACTGGTCAGAACTTGCTGAATACCACCTCTGGTGTTGAAATTTAGGTCAAGTTCTGGCAACTTTGAGAATTATGAAAAATATATCAGAGGATGAGAAGTCTTTCATAGTACACAAATCAGATATAATATTATTGTTAGGAAGGAAATGAAAATATACATTTGAATATATGAATATAATACATTCACAAAATAATCATTCAAATATAAATGGTCTATCTGGGTTTACAGCCAACAGTGTGACTTGTTTGGATTTTGCTTAGCATGTGTAAATTGACCCACTATAGTTTGTAAATCAGAGGTTATGGCTTAGTATAGTGTGTAAAGCAGATCACAATTACTTGTTCCACAAACTGCCACTAAAACCAATGTGTGAACTCAGCCACAGAGAATGCCCCTAGAACTTCCTTGTCCTCTTTTTTCCTTTCCGAGGCTAATCTAACTCAGTCAAGAGTGGTTTGCTCAAAGGTCTATGATGTGTCTTCGGACATCTATGTAGCTGAACAATATCAGCAGCTACTGTATTTAGTAGAAATTATGTAAACTTAAAATGCTATTAAATGAGAAATGATCCTTTGGATAAATCCACCTATCAGGTCTATAAACATAGCAATTTCAAATAATAGCTTATATACCTACTTTGCTATGAGAAAAATCTAAGTTCAAAGCTAATAGTAGAGCATGTCCTGAGCCATGCAGGAAACTTTACATTTTGGGCCCAGCTGCCGCTTGTAAAACCAGATCATCAAAGCATTCTGCCTTATTTTGCTCTTTACTGCAAGCTCCTTCATCATTTAAGTGAGCTACTTTAGCCTTAAACAATTCAATCCAATAAGCAACACAAACATGACAAACCTCAAGCTACTTACTTCATGTACTAATAAAACTAAGTTCTCTAAGTATATAAAAATGCTTAAAATTATTTTGTAAGAGAGATAATGTTTACATAGGCACGATATTTCTCCATGTCACAGTGTTTTGCATGCAAATCTCCAAAATTCAGTATTCAGGAAAAATGAGAGGAGGGGCTGGAAGGGGAAAAATAGAATATGTAGCATGTCTGAGATGATAACAAGTGGTAGAGCAGAACAGAAGACTATAAACAGTATTAGGCATCTCTGACCTGCTTTCTAGACATAATAATTAAAAATAATGAAAGGATATGACAACATCCCCATGATTATGCTGGGGCTCAATAAAGCTCCTGATGTCCTACATATATTTTGATGCACAGCTGAAGAACAGGTTTATCTGTCTTTACTAGATTAAAAGGTTAGTTCTTGTTAGCTTCCTCCTAACATGAAAAAGGCCATCCTCTCCAAATAGTTTTCTTGTTTTAAGTCAGTCTAGGACTCTAGGACATCCTCCTTCAGAAGACTGACTTAAAACAAGAACATTGCTTGATGGAGCTGGATAAGGATAATGTTTATTAGATGTTAGTAGAAGGTATATTTATTTCCAACATTTACCAGTTTGAGAGAGGATGAAACAGTTTTGGACCTCTTTAGCTTGGCTTGCATCCCAGTTTGAGAACAACATAGTCAGTAGTCCATTGAAAAGGTGGAATATGAAAATGGAGTCTGGTGTATCCAAGCATAACGATATATTGTAAGCTAATGATAATGCCAGTGCGAGAGAAGGACCCAGTATAGTATTTTTAAGTGCTGCAAATGCTTCTAATTAGTTGTACATATTTATTCAGAGGCTCCTCTGCTTCAGTTATGAAAAATCAGAGACCTGTAACTCCAAAAGTTGTCTGGTTCTCTCGAGTAAAGATACTATGGAGTCATATTTTTAGGTCTGCTTCTCTCTTTTTATCCTATTATGCATCTGCAATCATAAAAAATATTCTACACATATACAGTCCTTGTCTGAATTTCTACAATTGCAGTAATTAAAGTTAAGAGCTTGTAATTATATGTAATTTAAATATATAGGAAGGCTCTTCTTTAGATTCCTTGCTCCTGGACATTATAGCAAGTAAAGGATTTGTCAAAGCCTAAGCTGCGAGGATAAGATATTTTTCAAATATTCTACCAGTAGTTCTCTTTCCTGTGATGACTGGTGATGAAGGAAGGAGGCCCTGGAATTAGCCTTCTAATCTGTGCTGACTGGAAATCCACTTCTAATTTAGAAATAAGATAGGGACTGCCCCCCCCCAAAAAAAGAAGAAAATAAACATGTGCTGAAATTACAGCAATTTGCCCAGCAACATATGTGGTGGAAAGAAGCCTTAGGAAACTCTGGTGATTAAAATGGTTGAAAGATGCCAATTGCACATTTGATGTCTTCATGCATATGCCTGTCTTGGACTTACACAAAATGGCCAGTTTCTCTCATCAAAGCAATATCAATCTGCATACAGCAAAGTGAAACCGTTTCAGGCATTTGAGTGACACCTGAGAGGCCAGAAAAAGATTCCACTGTGAGAGTGTTTAAAATGTTGATCATTACACTGGATGGTACAACACCATATTAGAAAGCTGCTTGAGCAAAATGTCAGACTTAAATCCTGCATTTCTCTTTTTCCTCAAGAATGACTGGGGTCTCACCACTAGAGAGAGGAGGTCTCTGCCAGAGGCAGCCAGCAGGACAGAATGTTATCATGTCATCTGGCTAAAGTTTGAAGTTTTATGAAGGCTTGACATCTGTTCTTGACAGAAGCTTGGAACTGGGAACTTGGAAAGAAAGAAATAATATTACAGTGCTGTCTATTTAAGGGATTTTTCCAGGCTGCTGAATTTGGAAAGAGCTAACAGAACTTGTCTAATGAGCCAAATAGATTGCTCCTACATTTGGGGGCCTCAAATGACAAATTGCAACGTTCCCATCTTTGACCTAGAATGCAGCATAACCGGTCTGAAGAATTCTTTTCAGAGATCATTTGCATTTTTAATTATAAATGGGTCATCATGCCAAAATATGCAAAGGAATTCTGCCTTTATGGTTCACTCTTCTAATCAATGCAGTGAAATGATTTCCAACACCTCTTTCATCCAAAGTATTTTGGAACAGTCTTCACTGCAATTATGTCCTGAAAGATTCTTCACTACCGATTTATTACATTTTGGATTTTTTTTTTAAAAAAAAGAAAAACATTTTCCTCCTTATCCTACTCAACTTTTGAATTTTCAGGTTCCAACTCAACTCTATAGTGAAACTCCTACTCCTGCTAAAGCTACTTCCCATCTTGGGAAGCAGCCTGTGAAGCATCTGACTATATTTCCTTCAGTGTAATTAATGCACAACTGAGAAGGAATCCTATAAAGAGTTATAAGATTCTGCTGTTGGAATAAACTTTCCTATGAACAAAATTTAGGAACATAGACATGATTTGAACTTCAAAACATTTTAAATGTTTGAATCATATCTAGATTCTTAAGAATTTTTCTTTCACATATTGAAACATCAATTCTTTATTAACTTTTTAATAAGCTTTAGATTTTAGATTAATCAGATTCAATTTTGCCACTTCCAACAGTTTATAGATAAAATACATAAGAAACAAAATATATGCAAAACTATAGTGCTCAAATTAATAAAAAATATGGAATAAAATAAAATAAACCAAAACCAACTATAAACAAAGCAAGATGGAGTAAGGCCTAAATGGTCTCTAGAAGACCTATGTTTTGAACATCACAAAATAGGAGCCAGATGAATGTTCACTACAGGGTCCTTCCCAAAAATGGTGCAGCAACTAATAAGCTATAGTGAGACTACCCTGCCCCTTACCTTCCTAAAATGGGACACTAGTAATAGTTTCTTCCTGGTAGACTGACCATGCCAATTTCAATACTGAAATGACTTTGCAGATAATTAGGCACAAAACTTTGTAATACATTATAGATTAATACCACAACTTTAAATTGCACCTATGGCCCTACAGTATTAGCAAGTAGTTAATAGTTGGCAATTATATTGGCAACCGCATTACAGCATTGCACTGTTCTGGAGAATGTTCATCACACAAATTGTGTTCTGAACCAACTGCAGCTTCCATATGACCAGGGGTGGGATTCTACCAGTTTCTCACCTATTCGCTAGAACCGGTTGTTAACATTCTAAGCAGTTCGGAGAACCGGTTGTTAGAAGAAATTACTGGCCTAACCCTGTAAGGAAGGCAGGAAGGAAACATTCTGGTGTTGCTTACAGAAACTGCCCCTCCATTAACCCTTATTACATTCTTGGCAAGACTGGACTTCCTGTCAGGAACTTCTCTGGAGTTTTTTTTTCCCTTCCTTTGCTGGTACTTTGCTTGTGTGGAGTGACCATTCAAAGTTACAATGGCACTGAAAAAAGTGACTTATGACCGTTTTTCACACTTATGATTGTTGCAACATCCCCACAGTCATGAGAGGCCAGGCAAGGAGATGTGTGTATCGATGTGAGTGATGTTGAGTTGACCACACCCAGCCAGTCACATGACTACCAAGCCATGCCCACCAACTAAGCCACGCCCACAGAACCAGTTGTTAAAAAATTTTAAGCCCACCCCTGCATATGACCTTGAAAAGTTGCTCCACATATAGCATTTTACAGTAGTCTAAGTGGGTGGTAATGAAGGCATGCGTCACTGTAGCAAGATCCTCCTACTCAGGTCGGATTGCAACTGGATATTAATGTGGCTGGAAAAAAAGCTTCCATCTGCTGCTGCAACAGAAGCAGTCAGTCTAGAAGAACCACACATCACTTGCTTCTTCAAGAGTAAGAGACACCACAGGAGCAAGCAGAGAATTCAGATCGACAAAGAGCAACCCTTTTTACTAGGATTCCATTTAAGTTGGTTCTCACCCATCCAGGCCTTCAAGCCTCCAGTCACTTGGACAGGCCTCCAACTGCATTTCCTGTCTGGCCTGGAGAATATACAACCCCAAATATTACCTCTTCTGGTGGTTTAATGTAAAAGGTAAACAGCAAGGAGCAAAGAACTGACTTTTATAGCAACCAAGAAAGGAAAAGCCATAAAGCCAATCTCTCCTGCCTCACAACCACCAACCAGTAAAGTGAACCACTGCAACACACACACATGCACACATCCATACATACACATTTACCAAAACCAGGAACTAGCACACAATATTAAAATGTAATAGAATGGAAAGGTGTTTCACTCTTAAATAGCCTGAAAGATGGTTTCATCCAAACAAAATTTAAATTATAGGCATATTCAACCAATATTGCTATGCAGATATACCTCAGGACTGATATTACATTAAGAACAACATCCAACCTTTCAAGCCTTATTCAAGGAGATCATAAGCTGGCCTTGAATATTTTGGCACCTGAAGCAAAAATCTAAAGTAAACAGTCAGGATTACTTGATAATCTCCCCAAGTGACGAAGATTGAGCTGGTTTATCAGGCTGTTATACAACGACATAGAGTGGATTCTGTTAATTTTTAGAAAAATAAGTTTGTGAACAACTTTCAGAAGTAGTTCTAGCTTTCAGAACAGTATAAACCTCGAGGTGGGGGAATATTGCCCCAAGTCAAAAATCTCCAGACTGGGACAGTCTTCATCAGCTTCCTGCTTATTCAATGTTACTGGTACCATTTGTGGCAAGAATGATAATTGGAATTAACCGTGTTTGTATACCTAAGCAAATGTTTTAACTGCCTGGAAAGAGAGCAGGAGATCTGCTGATAGGAAGCCATGGGATGCCAATTACTTTGCTCCAGACTGGCAATCTTTTCAGAGAAGTTAAAAAGCCCAGTCAGATGAAGTTCCTCTAGGTCTAAAGAAACTTCTGTTGGAGACAATCTGCACAGCCCAAAGGATGCAGATGCACTCCATGCAAGTTCTTCTGAAGCATGATCTGAAAATGCTGTCAATCAAATGAGAAAATATTATGTTTAGTGGGTTGCAAGGAGACAGAGTAGAAGCGTAACATACTTGGTTCATCTTCAACATTAGAAAACAAAGAAAATACGCTTTCCTACTAGTGACTAACCACATCTTCATAGCTTCACAAATGGAAATCACTTGTGAGGAAATTACACATGACCCATATGCTGCATTATAGATGACATATCCAGAACTGACTAGAAGAAACTGTTCTTGCATCATTAAAGGACAACAAGGAATTTAAGCTAGTAGCCAGTGCATACTGTTGGTTTTAGCTATGTTCAATCTTAGAAGATATAAGATCCAAGGATTCTTCTTGATAGCTGCCAGAAATAAATCCTGGGCATACTTCAGTGTTTTGAAAATACAAACAACAGAATCCTACCAAGTAACTCACAATTCAGGCTGTCCAAACTTACTTACTTCCAGATATGGTAGCTTCAACTCCCATAATCCCCTGCATGCATGTCATCAGGACAAAAGAAAACAGTACACTAAATAATGTCCCATTTTATCTTAATTCATTTCAGTGCCTACTGGGTATGTAAATCTCAGACCACAGATACAGAAATATGCAATACAAATTATACGTATGTGCACTCAAACTAAAGTTATACTGACATCAGTGAAGCTATCCAGTGTGCACAAGATCACAGCTTTTAAAGGAAATCCAATATTATGTAAATAGGAAAAGTGCAATTCTTGGGCCCTTCCAAAATCCCTCCAGAGATGAGCCAATCAATTTCTGGACATTATGACATATATTCAGGGGAAAGGGGGTGGGGGGTTTGTCAGAAATAAGGACATGATAATAGGAGCTCTTAAACAAAGCTTCGACTACAATCTTATAAAATAAAGCCAATAATACTTTATAACCTCTCTGAAAATGATTTTTAGAAATGCAGGAAGAGAAAGGAAAGAAATGCATATTCTACAGTCTTCCCTTCTACACACAGAACACTTATTGTTATGCCTTATCTTCAGGGAATTGCATTTTAAAAAGTGGGAAGAAGAAGACCTTGATATGTTCTTTATTTTTCTTAAAGGTCTCTCTAGAGGACATTCATGATAAAAGAACAAAAGGGAGATAGACCACGTTGCCACTACAAAAGCTTATCTTATCAATTTAAGGCACAGTGAAACCTACTATTACCAGGTGACTGCATGTGTTAGCGTACAAGACAAAAGATAGTTAAATCAACAAAGTGTTAATACCCCTTGATGATATCTCTTTCCTACTTGAATCAGCATTTAAGGCAGCTACAACCAAATAAACAAATACACAAAAATCAAAAGCATAAAATCAATACAAATAAAATCAGGAATAATAGCTTCTATACCTTCCTGTGACTGCATCCCTACTTTCTGTTACAGGTAGACCTCAAGTAACAATGATAATGAAGCCCATTATCAACCTAAGTCATAATGGTCATAAAATGGGTTGGTACGTGATTTCACAATGTTTTTTGCAGCAGTTGTTCAACAAACCAGGTGGTTGTACGTGTGAGTACTGCAGTCAAGCAAACACTGTAGTCATTAAGCAAACCCATTGCTTGCTACGGTGCATTTGTGCTTCAAACCAGAAGTGCCAGTTTTGAGCAAAATTGCGGTCTTATGACTGTGGGACTCTGCAAACAGCCGTATATTCAGCCATGTGCCGAGAGCCAAAAGTGTGATCATGTGACTGTGGGGAGGCTGACCATTGGAACTTCCCTTGTTTCAGTCCTCTTTTTAGGTAGGGGACTTACGTAACTTTCAACAGTGCTAAGCAACTGGGGATAAGTCAAGACTACCTGAACATGGAACTAGCTTTAATTGATAACAAGGAGGAGATACCTTGCCTGTGCCTAAGGCTATTGGTCCTACTTTGTTACTATGAAACAGGACTCAAAACAAAATACTTCCTTCTACAAGAAAGGAACTTCTTATACAGTAGAAGAAAGGCCTGCTACTTTGGATCATGTCAGTCAAAGAACTCTGACTATCAGGATCCAGAAGAAGAGCCTTCTTTGCTGCAGCTCCCATCCTTTGGAACATCTTACCTTCTAAAGTAAGATCTGCCCCCACTCTCCTATCTTTGCACAAAAGCCTGAAGGCATGGTCCTGCCAGTTGGCCTGGGGACTCAGCCGGGGAAGTTCCACATTGGAGGTGGCTTCTGGATTAATGACAGATTCTAGTTCCCCCCCTTGCTCTCCGCCTGTCCATCTTTTTGGTCACCGCATGGGTGTAGTCTCATTGTGTTTATTTTATGGTTCTATAATTGTACTTTGGTTCTGTTTACATGCCTTTCATTTTAGTACCTTTTATTTTTTGTAAGATGCCTGGAGTAGCTGCTGGGTGAAGTAAACGGCCAATAAATTTAACAAAGAAACAAATAAATAAGGTTGCTTCCTTATCAAAGTGCACCTGCGCCTGGTTCCAACAAGCCGGCAAAACCTTCCTTGGGGAAATGAAGCAAAGACGTTGTATTCTTTCTCATTATTCCCATTTTCGAGTTAATTGTGCCTGGCTTTTTGTTCAGTTCAAGTTCAACCTTTGTGTTTGTGAGTGTGCTTGGTGCTCTCCCTTGGTAATTGCCAGGCTCTAAAGAAGCAGGTTTGGAACAAAAGCCGTTACCTTTTCTGCTTCTTCTCGACTCATTGCCAGAGCAAGCTGGAGCTGGAGTTCCTCTTCGCCGGTAGTCTGTGGCCTCGCCTGCTCCAGATCAGAGCTGAACTGAGGGGATGAAGAAGAAGCTGAAACCAAAAACAAAAACCAATTAGTAGGGCAAGTAGAATGAAAGCCATCCAAAATGTGCTCAAAAAGAAAGTCCAGTTGTTGTTTCTTAGAAAATGGGTGCATAGTCATTGAGGATCAAGCTAGCTTCCCATGTAAGAATATATTTTTTAGAATAGAATAACTTTATTGTCACTTGAGTGTACATTAATTGGCATACATTAAAATGAAATTTTGTTGCATACACAAAGGGTCACCACCTCTAATATACACTACATAAACATAAAAGCTATCCGTTAATTATTAATAACAATTTATTAAATATACGGGCCACCCAACTCCCAGTGACCCTTTAGTTGTCTAGCATAAGCACTCTGAATCTCTGCCTCACTGAATAGGGAGAAAAAGATGGAGAGAAAAATACTAAGAGAAAGAAGAGTGGGAGACAGAGGATTGAAAGATGGAAAGCCACAAGAAGAAAGGAGGAATTATTTGTAATTATTTTTCAAGGAAATGCTGCCCCCAAGAGAAAAGCAATCCTCCATCCTGTCCTAAATATGTTTTTTTACAATATTCTCTTTCTGTACTGATGATCGTCTCCATTTTCTGCCTACCAGCCTTCTGTGTTTTAATTTCATATGATGTCCAACAGTTGAAGACTATGACTAACCCACATACAGTGGGCAAAAAAATGCTTGATGTTGGGAATTTTATGCAGTTATGTTTTATTTTGAAAACTCCAATCCACTTCTGTTTCTATAGCAACATTTTCCTTGAGTGTGGCATGAAGAATAAAAACAGTACATTGGTACTGATCTAAGGTTCGAAACAGTGGCATTTACAGAATGTTGCTGGTTTTGTCAGCAGTTTTATAGGGTCACAGCACAAGCCCCACTCCTTTGGGTCATATTTGTGATGTTGTGAGGCATATAGAAAAGATACAAGCCTTTGTTATAATGCTAAGAGAGTCTAATCCCCTTTCCCCATCCACACAGAGGAGGCTGTTCTTAAATTTCTGTGAGAAACTCTAAGTGTGTAGGATTTAAGGCCATATGCCTAAAAATGTGTTCTCCTAGGCTGATAGGGTGGTTTTTCTCTCAACATTTGGCATGCTGACAGTGCTACTTCCTCCCCCCCCCCATCCACATCCACATCCAAGTCATAGAATTAAAATGCAATTCTCTGTTAGTTTATTCAGATGGCAACTAAGGGCTTTCTTCTAGTCATGGAGTTTTACCTCAGAAGCCTCAATGAATATTTTCACAATGACTTCTAAACAAAAAAAAAATGTTACGAGTTACAGCCACTCAAGGTATCTAGGAACTTAAGACATTTCAATATCCATAATTCTCCACAGGAAGCATGGTGGAATTATATGCAGAAACATTTGAGCTTTTCAAAAAATTTAAAATTTTGCAAGCTTTCTACTTAGCTTGCAAAATTTCAACAACTGCAGTCCTGCAAGATGAATATGCACCTTGCTTATTTTATGACGATATCAGCATCTGCTCAAATTCACTGTTCCGAATGTCTTGTTTACTTTTCAATTAATAACACTGTAAAGTACTGGAAAAAACCAAAAAGGAAAGAGAGACAGAGTGACAAGAAGACAGAAATAAAAGTCTGGGGAGCTGATCTGTTTCCCACACAGTTTTTTATTTTTTTTTATCCATTTCTTAATGCCTAAATATACCATTCATTCCTATTTCATTATTATATCATTTACTGGGGGAGAGAAGCTGATTATATGAATTACTACTTAAGCTTTATTGGCCACTGGAACATATATCACAGCTAAAAGATCCATTTCATAATATACAACATTCTTAAAAAGCAGTTCTTTGCAGGAATTGACAGATAATGTAGATAATAGAACAGAGGACAACAAAACAAATGTGATTTATATCACTCTGAAGAATATATATGCTCAACATTTGCCAGTAAGAAGAATATGGAAATATTCATGTAGCTGTATGTGATACCCATGAGTTGTGATATTAATTTAACAGCTTTTTCTTTAAGTTCAGTGTCTTGTAAGAAGTGCCTTTTAAGACAGAACATAGAATTTCCACCCAATTTTGTTTCATTTCCTTAACTTTCCTGTTTTATCTCCATCCTTAGGGAAGGGGAATCTGTGACACACGCACACCAAATTTGTGATGGCAAACCTATGACACCTGTCAAAGTTAACACGCCATGACATTTTGGGTGACAGGCCAGTGTTTACCAACACCTGACAACTATTCTCAAAAGCATGGCCCATTTTCACATTATTTTCAGAGGCTGTGGAGGCTGCCCAAGAATGGGGCGTGCTTTCACCCCGCCTCCAGAGCTTCTGGAAGTCGAGCAATCTCTGAAAATCATGCAAGAACAGGCTGTGCTTTCAGACAGTTTTCATAGGGTGTAGAAGAGCATTCTTCAAAGTCACTTCAAGAATAAAAGCCTTGTGCGTCTCAGGTAGGCCACGGGAGCTTGTGAACAGAAAGAGAACACTGCCCTGAAGGTAAGCAGTGCATGGCAGACCCTGGGGAGCGCAAGGCTGCAGGGGCAATGGCCTCTTGGGGAATGGCTTTTTGAGTGGCAGCAACGGAATTACAAGGACTAAAGTCATGGCCCAGGTCTTTATTTCAGGCCCAACGTCAGCCCGACCTCCAAGTGCTGCCATTCATGGTGGACTAGATGGGGTGGGGTGGGGGGGGGGTAGGAGATCCTTCTACTTTGTTCAAGAAAGTGTGAAATTTAGCATTTTCTAAATTTTTGTCACCCTGAGCCCAAAAGGGTCATCATCACTGCCCTAATATATAGAAATCTCAGCAAATGCAGTTACCATGATTAACTGGGATTCTAAGTTAAATACTACCTAGATAGCCATGTATCCTTATGATTTAGTCCTCTGAAAGCTTTCAAAAATGCAAAATGTTAGGGCTGTACACCATGGTGCTTCCCTTTTCAATCTTATATTCTCCATGTGACTCAGAAATATTTCAAGTGGAAATATACATAATTTTGTTCAGCTAAACATACCCCTACAGGATTAGGGAGTCCAACCTATTAGGATTTATCTAGGATTCTTTAATTGCATTCAGCGGAATGAAACTATACTTCATATCAAGGTTGTAAAAGTTATGCAAAGACCTTTAAAAATTCTGCTTAAGGATGGCAGAAACAAGGAAGGTTTGGCTGTCGTTTCATAATAGATATTGGGGGAAATGTCAAGGAATAAAGAAAAACTACATACTTGGAACAGTTTCTATCCATGGGCCTTTTGAATCTGTGCCCATTCCTACTATCAGCAATTTTTGACCCTCAAATATTACTTAGTACTTGCCAAGTTTCATTTCTCAAGCTCCATTGTGATAAATGGTAGAAATTTGGAAACATTTCAGGCAGCGTTGCAGGCAATTGCCTCCAAAAGCATACACTTACATCTTTACATTGCAGTGTATTGCAACTGTTGGTCAAGATGTCTACGAACTTTACTACAGGATCACTAGTCCTCCTGAAAGCATTAACAAATTAGATTATATGTTTTCAAGTTTTTCCTTTGGCAAAGATGACTTGGTCTACCAGAGAAAAGGTTGCACAGCTATATATCATTGCAATACTCACAATTAAAGGAGGATGGAGAACCTCTTGATCTGCTGTAGTCATCGCCATACTGTGATGCCCGCCGTCCATAGGCAAGCTGGTGGCTGTTACTATTGCTGCTGCTAATGCCCATCCCTTCAACGGACATCCGCTCTTTGGTTTTCAGGGCATAGGCTCTCTCCTGCTTCAGTCTGTCTTCATCTTTCAGCAGGCTCATCACCTGCTTTACCTTTTCACGAACATTGATGCCTTGATCTTTACCATCACGGTCTATGTACTGGAACTCCTTTAAAGTCTGAATGGTATACAGATTCTCCCGGCACTGATGAGCCACCTTCTCTGAGCCTGTTTTAATGAGGTAGTCCAGAAGAGTCAGGGCCTTGTAGACATGACGCCAGTTCTTGCCACTATCATTCAGCCGCCTCCAGATCATACCCATGACTTCTGCAAAAGCCACTGTGTTGAAGGTCAAGTCAGCAATCTCAGACATTAAAGAGCTGGGGGGTCCCCAGGGGTCATTGGAGGTGGCCTCACGCACCTTGATTTCTGCTTCAGAATAATTGTGCACAATGTTTTTCACTTGTCGACGCAAGGCAGAGGTCGTCATGGCTGAACCGGGGGGGGGGGGGGG
>BHFT01026574.1:52442-94041 GCA_004320025.1 Laticauda laticaudata
GGGGGGGGGGGGGGGAACCTCACCTTGCAGAAAGAAATTATCCAAAGAAGAAAACTTGAGAGGCCCCAGGGAAGAATCAAAGCTTCAGAGTGATTGGTTAAGAAGTGCTAACTCTTCAGTTTCCAGAATGAGCTAGAAAACAAGAAATGGAAATTGTATTCAGCCATCCAGTCAGGGGGAAAAATTGCATTTCTTCCTTTCTATCCCTCCCCTTCTAATCCATTTTTCTATGTTATGTCTTCAAATCATAGAGCCGTTCCAGATAGTTCTAAGCCAGCCATGAGTTATTCAGCTAGAGTATTTGGGCAGAATTTACATTTGGTTCCTGAAATACCTCTACACTAACTTTTTAAGCAGAATTCTGCATGGTGGGCATATTGCAGTGCCCTCTAAATTTACTATTGTCACCTTGAGAGCATGTTGTCACCTTGAGGGCATAAAAATGGGTGGGACGAAGCCATGCGGTTCTGGAGATATTTGAAGAATTTCAAAGAGGAAATGAATATTTTAAGCCTCTTCCTTTTTTTAATCTTTTATCTCTACCCGGTAAAAACCTTCAAAAATGCATGGTTGGAAAGGAAATAGGCAGCCTATGTTAGCTTTGGTAATATATTATCTCATGATTATGGGGTTTTTTTGACACTCAGTTTTTTTCCCCAAGAGCTTATCTTAACTCACATGGTGGTTTTTCCTCATATCAATCCTACACCACAGGCTAAGAAAAAGATATGTTCACAGTGAACCAGGGACCTTCAAGACTGAGTATTTGAGAACTCAAATCTGGATGTCACCAGCCCAAATTCAGCCCCTTAGCCACTATGTTACATTGGCCTTCAGCATGATGGACCATATTATCACAGAACTGTATTTCATGAGCAAACTCTATGGGAAAAATCTTTCTGAAAGGAGATAAGAAAATAGCAAGTCCTTGGTGTTACAGAAATACATATCGGGAAATCCTGGACTGTGAATCTCGACAAGGACAAGTGCTGTATATGCACTGTGATATGCTGAAGCCAGCCCATACTGGTTCGTGAATGCCAATTGTTACAATTTATGGACTTTTGCAAGTCATATGGATCAGCTGTTTGGTGGCTAGCAAGATGGGGAAGTAGCAGCAATGGACCAGAACTGGTCATTGTATATTTACTGGCACACCATTGTACTGTACATAACAGCTTTCTCTCATAGTAGGCAGTCTCAGAAAGAACAATTATATTATCCACCAAAAGAGATCTACATGCCAAACTAAGGATCCATCTGTGCAAAGAGTGGGCTGTGAATAAACACTGCCATTTACACTATGATCAAGGTCTCACTGAAATGATTAAATATATTTCTGTTTCAAATAAAAATGCCAATCTTTATCTGAAGCCCTTTTTTTTCATATTGTGAAAGCTGGATGAAAACATATTATGTTTTTCTAGTTTCGTTTTTTCTGAGTAAGGTGAATAAAATATCCAAAATAGTTTGGAATCAGGTTTACAGGTTACTAGACATCACACCAAATCATCTGGCACCTGTATAATTCAACATAGTATATGTGTTACGAGTACATATTTCATGATATTTCTTTTATTTTACAAATCTACAGTATCTGAGAACAAAAACAACATATAATCATTTTTCCTCAATGTAACACAAAAATAAATGATGGTCTACAAAAGCAAGATCACATTTTAAACTCCTAAAATCTTGCAAAATACAGTACAGCTAAAACATTTATTTAAAAATCGGCATCATATTTTATTGATAAAAGGGCTAAATTTATATGAACATTTTTAAAATAAGACATATGAGTGAGAAATGTTTTTTAAAAAATCTTTCCTCAGTGATCAAGGTTAAACTTCCCTGTAGCGTTAGACTACAATTCTCAGCATTCATCAGGCAGCTGCAGGACAATGAATTATGGAAGGCTGTATAAAATATCTTACTAGCCTGGCAAAATTTTACTTGACTTGGCAAAATACATAACAACTCCATCCAAATACTATACAGTAAAAGGAATCATATTCCCCATTTTTATCTCCAAGTTAGCTCTCCTGTAACTGGATTTCTTTCTCTGCATCTCTGAATTCTGAAACTTTAGTTGCTATTTGTCATTTCTACATGACTCAGTAGATAGGGATGATAACTGTGCAGTCCCGCCACACACACATACATGTACACTGGAACATGCTACCCATTAAATTTTATGTAAGTCAACAATGAGATCATGAATGCGTACAGTCATCACTGCAATGGAACTGACAGGAGATTCTGTAACACTCCGCGCCTTATTCAAAGACTTATGCCAAGATTTTCCCAGCTACTAAATTGTTTTTTGGTGTATTTGAATCCTGCCAAAATTAAACTCTAAATGATTCACAATATAATCAAAACTATGTTAAACTCTCACTAAAATCATATCACCAATAAATAAAATCAGTTAACACACACAATCAAATTAATAGTGTCACTGGTGTTCATTTCTAAAACCTTGTCAGAACAGCCAATTTTTGAGTTTTATGTTTACCAGTCATCTATAATTCTATATCTCAGATTAAAACTTAGTTCACAATATCAGAGCAGCAATAAAAAAGCACTGCTTTTGAAGACTCTTCATATCCCCAGCCAAGGATTCATAGATTTGTATGCATGTACATACATGTCCTAAGCAAGGATTAATAACTCTCACTTTTCTCCCCAAAGATATAGGTAGTACATTGGATATGAAGAACCATTCAAACTGTTGCTGCTTGAAGAAAGTCTTAAGTAAACATTCTGAGTTTGTTGGATTAAAAAAGAAGCAAAATTGATACTAAGCCCCGAGTAAATATAATGCATCTATTTTACCAAAAAGGCCTGCAAAGGAAAAACTGAAAATTCTTCAATCTTATTATTGCCATATCCTAGCAGCCTTGGAGTTAGAATAGAATAGAATTCTTTCTTGGCCAAGTGTGATTGGCAATACAAGGAATTTCTCTTGGTGCATATGGCAAATATGCCTTGCTTGGAGGGTCGGGGGAAATAACACTAAATTTTGCTCCCCATATAGCATTTGAGTATCTACAGTTCCATCAATCTAAAGTAGTGCCTTTGAGGGAGCTATCCTTAATTTTTCCAGAAACTGATGAAAAGAAACTTCCCTAAAGGCCCGGTCCCACTGGCCGACGGACGCAAAACGTATGCATAAAGGACACAGCGGATGACCAAATTTTCGGGGGTGGCTCCATCCATTGTCATCCGCTCCAAAAAGTGGTGAAAATTTGCATAAAAAGAACGGAAAAGAATGGACGTGGGTAGTATGTAGCGGGGATGTTAAATGGATATTCATAGGAAGCTTAGCGGATGACAGCGGATGGAAGCGGATGACACATCCGAAGGGGTTCCGGTGGAGAATTGCGAAGTGGATGCATAGCGCAAGGGGCAGATGCATAGCGGATGACGCGGATGCATCACAGACGCCTATAGGAAGCAAAGCGGATGCATAGGATTATAGTTGGATTGCAAAGCGGTCCACTGCACAATGTGGGGATATGAATTGCGTCAGCCGTGGATATAAAGGATGCAGCTCGCAAGCAGGCCACCATTCAGAAAAGACCGCTGCAGAGACAACTTGAGAGAACACCATGGGGAAGAAGAAAAAGCCTGTGCCTACTCCTGCCACCTATGCAAGAAGGACAGAACCACCATCCACCAGGCATGACTCTGAAGCTGCTGGCTTCTCCTGCTGCTGGTGCTCCTGGGTGGCTGCTGCTGGCGTGGTGGACCAGCCCAAGGCCCTCAAAGCCCTGCTGCTGAAGGCCCTGCTGCTCAGCCCCTGAAGCCCTGCTGCTGAAGCCCCTGCCAGAGGGAGGAAGAGGCAAGGAAGGAGAAGGGAGAGAGGAAACAGTAGTCCATTTCGAGGACCATGAGGAAAGAGGGCTGGAAATGGCTGAGGGAGAACGAGTACCTGTGGACAAAGGGCCACAACTCTTTGCGACACCAAGAAGAAAACAGGCAGCTTGGAGAAGACAGGCAGAGAGCTTGGGCTACACGCAGATGTATTCTCGGGATGTGGAAGCACATGCACACCTGGTATGGCAAAGCTACAACTTCAAGAAATCTGCCAGTCTGCTGATCAAGCTCACTGACCGGGAGATGTACGTCATGGCCAAGGGCAGCTTCCTGAAGGGTAAGGTCCGCCACCGAGGAGCAGCCCCTCTGACACCCTCTCCCTCAGACAGCCACAGACAGCCAGTCCTCTTCCAGCCAGGACCAGTTGCCCTGTCGCAGGCAGGTGTCTTCAGAGGGCCCCATGGCGAGACCCCCCGAAGCTGCACCCCCATGCCGGAGGACTTGGAGGATGATGCCCTGCTGTCACAAATGGAGGAAGAAGCGGCACCCACCAGAGACCAACGCGCCCCACCCCCACCTCACAGGATGCAGGCAGAGAGGCAGACTGGAGGCCAGAGCCACACTGTCCGTTGGAGATAGACACAAATGAGGACCAGCACAGAACTTCTCTCTCAGCTGGTCCACTCGGACAGAAGGATCCTCAGCCGCACACACTTTCTCACCTAATGTGAGCCACACCTTGAGGGTATGCCGAGGCCCCAGGTGATAAGGAAAAGATCACAGCACTTCTGCACAACCCTCAAGGCCCAGCTGAAGCTTCTCCTAACCAGTCCAGGTCTGCTCCTCCAGCCCAGGCGATGTCACAGCCTTCCACGGCTTTCAACAGCCCCTCACCTACAAGGCTTATGACTACCAGGACTTCCCACGCAGAAGTAGACCTTCCCAGACCAGGCCCAGGTTCATTGCACGCACAATGCCAGTCTTCACGCCAGCTCCAGACCAGACAGCCCCACACACCCTCCAACCCTTCCTCCACCAAGCCAAGCCGTCAAAGACAATCTGTCATCAGTATTGGGCCTGACATCTCAAGTTCTTGATGAAGGGCCTCTCACCTCATGGGACTGAGTCACCTCTCAGAATAGCTTCCTGAACACACACGACACCTGTTGTACCTCGGGGCAAGCACCCCAGTGGTGCTCATCAACCCAACACTCAAAGTCACAGCCACCCCACAGTCCCTGCCGCTTTAACAGCTGAGACCTAGGGAATGACTCAGAGTGACTGAGAATAGTGTCAGAGACTGAGTTGTTTACTTTTAAGTTTATCTTTGCTTAAGACACCCTTACTTGTTCATTTTGCTTATTTTATACAGTCATAACGTTACCTAAGAAAGTTTATCTTGCTTAAGAACATTAATACACTTTACTTAGTTCATTTTGCTTATTTAATAAAGTCATAAAGTTTACCTAAGAAAGTAATAAAGTTATCTTTGCTTAAGCACTTAGTTTAGCTGGTTCATTTTGTTTACTTAATAAAGTGTTGGTGAAAACTTTGAAAAAAGTGGTTAAGCCTTTGCATGCTTGGTGGGAAGATAAATGAATAGTTGTGGGATAGATAAACCTCAGTGCCAACATAGTGGGACTGTATGGTCGACCATCCATGGATACCGATGATTTTCTCCCCTTTTTAAAGAAAATATCGTTGTCCACTTGGTGTCCTTCTACATACTCTAGACATACTCCAGACATCCTAAATATCATCCCTGATCCAAACGTTTTGTCCATTTTTATAATACTTTATAGACGAGATGTATACACTTACATCTTTCTATTTCCGTGCTACTAACGCTGTGTAGACGTTCTGTGTACCTTTTGTTTCCTCCCTCTGTTTTCAGCTGCAGCGGATGTGAGTTGAGGGATGGCCAGAAGGATACAGCGAACGTTAACGGTTGATAACGAACATAGAGTTTGTTGCCGTATATGTCGCGAGTCATGTAAGGCGCGGAAAGTTCATCTGTTCACAAAGTTTCGTGCAGTTCAAAACTTTGCGCGGATGAAATCACAGTGGACGGATGCTCGACGGATAGAGCGTATGAAACACGTATGCAGATTGATACACAACGATGCTTGCATTTCCAACAGATGGCAAGCTTTTTTTAACGTTTTACATCCTCTTTGCATCCGTAAGTGCAGTGGGACCGGGCCTTAAAGTCAATGTGCTAGCACTACCAGTCTTATCTTTCAATCTTCAGGCCAGGATAGATCTGAAGAATTTTAAATGTTTTCTTGGAATCCACATGGAGTTCAGAAATAATCTTAGTGGGACACAGGATAGATCACTAAAACATTAATAATATAATGGCGTATATGTGCCTTTCTTGAAAAAAAATAGCTTTTTATTTTCATCATTAACATTAATTTTAATGTTAATTTTTATACATTGTTATTTATCAGATATTATATTGTACACCGCCCGGGCCTCTTCTTTGAGGGAGATGGGCAGCTTAGAAACATGAAATACAAATAAATAAACTACAGATAGAAAAGGTTGAAAACCCTTTTAAAATAGCCTTTATTTTGCCTTTATAAAATGTATTCTTGTACTGATGCCTGTTTAAAGACAATTCCAGTATTTACATAAAGCAATCATAAATTCCAAAGAAAAAAGACAATTAAAAACAGATTTTAAAAGGATAAAGCACGAGTTTGTCATAAAATGAGTGGATATGTAAAAGCTTTGAATAAATAACATAAGAACCACAATAAATTTAATCAGAAAGACTAACAGGAGTTTGTGACTGAAAAAGGCAAAGAAAAAGGTTTTTTTTAAAAAAAGAGACTCTTAAAATTACATTTAACATATTTAGGTTGCAAAATCCTGATTGACTACTAGATTGACGACTAGATTGCAGCAAAGAGGTTATAGTCTTTTATCAGAGTGGAAATTTTTCTGAAATGATATGGTTCTATACTATTTAAAGATTTGCATATAAGTGCCACTACCTTGAATCTAGCTCAGGGGCAGACTGGCAACTAGTAGAGAGGGATTTCTTAACAAGCAAATGGGTATAGAAAGGGTTCATTTTTAATGTGGGCCAGTGTGCTCATAGTAAAAAAAATGACAATAAAGGTCATCTTATCTCTTTATCTTATTTGGAAGAATACCTGAGAAATGTTCCTGTACATCACAGAAGTCCAGTGTATTCTAGGTCAGGGGTCCCCAACCCCAGTCCATTGACTGGCACTGGGTCATGGCAAGTTAGAAACTGGGCCGTGCAAAATAAGTGAAGCCCCATTCGTGGGATGCATGCAGCACATGAAACCACGCCCACTATGGTCCATGGAAAAACCTGTCCATGAAACCGGTTCCTGGTACCCAAAAGATTGGGGGCCTCTGATTTAGATGACTCCATGAAACTGGATGAAGAAGGCAAAAGTTGATGTCTGTCCTCAAGAGACTTTACTGCTGACTCCAAGTTTGGTAATAACTTAGAACCTTTCTCAAAATGCACTGCCCATCAGCTGATTCATATGCCTCTATCATTACTCTTTGAAAAACATCTCACATGACAGTAATTGGGACAGCTTGAATGTTGCTGAAAATACAGATATATTAATTGTAAAATCTAATTGTCGTCCACCAAGAATCAGATGTTGTCATTTGATCTTCATTTATGAGGTCTCAAATTTTCTAAGTCATATTTACTTGGAAGGTTGGGAAATAGTTACATCTTTCAAAAGTTTGAATCTTTTTTCTTAGTTGGGAAACTAACAAATAACATTGTTCTCTGGATTTCTTTAGCCAACAATGAAACTATGGACAAAAAGTCTTCCACTTCTGTAGCTGGGGATCATTTGAAATTTTAATTATGTGTACATCTTAAATGTAAACCCTTAGAGGAGCTTATAGAAGGGGTGCCAAACTTGTTGAGGTATTCCCCGTTAGGAGAATGAGTGCACTCAGGGAAACATAGTGATAGTGGTGAGGAATAACACACAACCAGAATACAGATACACTGAATAATAAAATGTAGGTTTTACTTCCTATAAATGGGTAAACAAAGTCCAACAAACAGTCCAAATCATACATGGTTAAAGCAGGTAGTATTCAATACAGTCAGTCCAGGGATAATCCAAAAATGAAGTCCAGTATCATAAACAAAGTTCAGTAAATGGAGTTTGCTAAGAGTTTGCAAGACTCACAGCAATTCTAGCAGAATGATGATCAGGCAAAAGGCAATAGAGAAATGCAAGAAGAGAACAAACCAGATTTCTGGCTCCATCTTATGGCCATCAGAGGAACCTCAGCCAATCACAATTACAGCACTCTCGTAAAGATACAACAGTATTAAATAATTATCCTGGTTTATATATTGCCAACCCAACTGTTAGGTGACTATCATTCCTAACAAAACTCATTTTCATTGAGGGCCACATCAGGGTTATGTTTGACCTCAGAGGGGGCGGAGTGCTGAGATGGGCATGACCAGCTCAACATCTTTCATGTAGGGGGCACCTACAGTAGCCTAAGCACACTGCCAGCAAAAACATATCCCAAGCTCTGTTCCAGCTGTGACAGCCTCCTGCAACCCTCTGCCATTAAAAATGGAGCTTGGGAGGGCCACACATGGTCCTTATGTGCTCTGTTTCTGGCTGCAACTGCCTCCTGAAATCCTCTGCCAGCGAAAAGGGGGCTCATGAGGGCTGCACATGGTCTCCAGGAGCTCTGTTTTTGCTGGCAGAGGCACCACGGGCCGTCCTTCACTGTTTCCAGGCTGGCCCCCTGGGCCAGATCTAGGCACTCTGCGGGCCAGATCCAGCCCCTGGGCCTTGAGTTTGACACCCCAGCTTTATAGGGAATTCATTGCAATTCAGTAGTTTAACACCTTGCTTTCACACCTTGCTTTCTTAAATTACTCAGAATTAAACCTCATACATAACTTTATTTTTCTCCATGACTGAAATATTGTATAGTTTTATAGTCATAAAACAAGGACCAGAAAAGTGTGTATGACTCCAAAAGCAGAACAAAAATGAGTCATATCCATTTCTCTCTAGGGCAACTCCAACTTTTGCAAAACCTACAACCTGGATATATTCATCCATCCTAACCCAAGGTGAGACATGAGATATCCTTCTCCACCCAAAGGAAATGACAGTGAGTCAGGGACGCAGAATCTGGAAATACATGGCTAGCAGAGTTTCTTTTAAAAGTCATTTTCCTATATTGATTTCTAAACACAATCCAACCTACTTACTGCTTTTAGAACATAGTGGTGCCAGGAAAAATGACTGAAGCCAAACACAACACTGTTCAGAATTGGTATACACATATTTGAATTGCATATGATGCAACTAATTTGACTGGTGTTTGAACTTAATATACTTAGTATGCCACAGAATCACTGGAGAATGGACAACTCATAACAAAAGCTAACTTACTTGCATTAGCTGCAATATTAATAACAGGCCACACAAAGCGCCCATGATGACTCAACTGTTTTGAGAGCCATCAGCAAGTTGTCACAATTTGTTTCTAAGTTGTTGTGTGACTGCAACCCTATGGAACACAGAATTATGGGACTGAGAAGCATTGAGTATTTATATGGTAGCCACAGCAGTGTTTGCTGATAGTTTAGTGCCATAGTGTCAACTAATCCAAAGAAAAAAGAAAAAAAATCTGAAATGGCAAGGTTTTGGGTGTGCTCCTTACAGAGAAATGCAAGGCAGGAAAATAAAGAAATGCACAAGGAAGAGGAAATAAATACAGGCATCAAAATACTATATAAAATTGTGTGGGAAAGAGACCGATTTATATACTGTGTTGAAAAATGACAATGGTCTGGTCAGATCATTTGTCCTTCTGGTCCAGCAGATTTTCATCACCTTTTATACTTTTAAAAACGATCGATGCTAAGGATCTCTTCACCGAAACAGCAAGGATATTGCTGGCCTTCATGGGAATTTTAAACCATCAAAGCTCATGGTGGAGGCAATTTTGGAAATTGCACATCTGGAAAGTGATAGATTCTCTATCCCAACCTACAGAAAACTTCATGGCAGAAAATACCAAAAGATATTGGCAAAGGAAGAACAATCTGGAGGCCAAATGAGGCCTTAACCTTAAGCATGCTGGGAAATAAATGAAGAAAAGGGAGTGATGAAGTATTGAAGTTTGAACCAGAAAGGTCAATCATGAAGGCACAACTAAAAGAGGCAGAGCAGCATCCCACCAAAGGTAAACAACTAACTCCAGAAACCTCCTGAGTTTCTAAAAGGCTATGATTAAAAAACCTACCTCCTCTTCCTCCTGAAGCAAATACTCTATTAGTACTTTTGAAATATAATCATTGGAACTTGAGGAGTAGGGTCAGAATTTTTCTTTCTAGACAGTGTTGGGTCCCATCCTCTTGAAGAGTGTCAGGCACCAGGAGTATTGACTCTACATCCATTTTAGCAACCTTCTAGGGAGCTTCATTCACAATATTAAGAAAATCTAGCAAAATACCGGGATAAAGGAGTAAATGTGGTACCCACCCCAGTTGTAAGGATTGCTTTGAACTGGCATGGACCAAAGCAGAGCACCAGAACGTGAGCAGTTTTGAATTCTTCCTATGCCCTGAGAATTATGCAGAATACCTTGTAATTTTAGCTTGCATACATCCAAGATTTAGGAAGGGGGAGGGGAGAAAAACAAAGAACTCACTGCTTTCAAAGACCAGCACAAGCCTTGTAACTTGTCGGTTTTTTAGTTATAGAAACAAGAGGTAGAAAAGAGAGAACGTCTTTGCCTATGGAGTGCTGCCAAGGGTGTTTAAAAGCAGCAGGTTTTATTGAACACAATATTCAATGAACGCAGAACGCAGAGAGAGAAACAGAAATGGTGTGGTAGATAAGACAGCAGCACCAGGCAGCCACGTATGAAATTACTGCAGTGACCTTGAATAAAAGAGCCATCCAGAAGGGAAGAGGAGGCAGTGAAGAGGATAAGCAGCGATCATTCCAGACTGCCAAGAATTCCTTATGTTCATGACACATTCCAGAAGAAGAGCTGCCACCCAGTCAACAGGGAATGGCAGGGGAAACTCTCCTGTATCCTGATACCAGATTTTCTCAGCTGCAACAAACCAGAGAAGGCATCCCTCTCATAGGGCTCCAGCTTTTTTTTTTTAACATGCAAGGCTTGGGAAAAGAGTTTCCTGGTAGAGTGGTTTATTATTTCTGAGTTGCCCAATAATATCTTGTCTTATTTTTTGAAGCATCATCCATATTTTAGTCCCCATCAGAGAAAGGGAAATAGTCCGAACTTCAGAACTGGATAAACCCAGGGAAAGCATACCACCAATGGGAAGAAAATATGGGTGAGAAAGGCCATAAACAGGTGAAACGGACTATTTTGCAACCCATATAAACTTTGCTGCTCTCCTTTTTTCTTCCTTGGTTCTCTCCCCATAGAGGGAAAAGTATGATCACCTAACTGCATGTTCCTCAGAGTAAAGGAACATGGGCATCCAAAGCACTGACAGCGTTGTAAAACCAAGGATGGAAAGAAGCCATTTCTTTTGCTCAGATGTGGTAGTCAATGGATGGAAGCAATTTCTAGCGAAGTACCCATCCTCAAGCACTGGAAACAAGCAGGAAAGGATGCCTACATCGCTGGGTTCAAGCAGTTGCCTATAAAACTCCCCCAAGAAATGCAGGGTTTCTGAGAATAAATTTCTCCAGGGAGATTCCTGTTTGAAGAACTTTTCCTCTTCTTTTATTTTGTTTATGCCCACCGCTTCTCTGAGAAGTCCAGGCACCAAACCGACTTCCTCATCCTTTCAGGAAGCTGCTACACAGGCACCTAACTCTTCGCAACCTTCCACTGACTGGAAGGGACTGAAGGGGCTTTCATAATGAAGGTGAAAGGCTGAAACCGGGGAAGAGTGAAAACAACGTCGACTTTCCACAGAGTCGAGCTGACCCCAAAACACACCGCCGGCGAAAGCGACTTCAATGGTTTCATCCCGCAGCCCCGCTGCAATCGATGCGCTCATTCCGCCGGATGGGGGCTCTGGGCTTCTTCCCCGAGATTCCCGACACCTCTGAAAGAGGCGCCTTCCCCAGCTGAGGGAAACACCGAGGGTTGATTGCGAGGCCTTCTCCTCAGGCCAGGAGCCCCGCTCACGGGCTGCCCCGGTGCTCCGGGACCCTCGGCGGGCACCCACCGCTCTGCCCCCTGTGCGCGCATGCGACGAGGCGGCAGGCAGCCCAGCCCCATCAGCCGGCATGACATAATCTTGCCGCGATCCCGATCCGGTCCCTGAGCCAGACGAAGCCACAGGCAAACGGACAAGAGGTGGGGAACTGGAGCGCCGGTTCGATGAGGAACACGCACGCACGCACGCACAACCAGCCTACCAGCGCGGGGAACACACGTACGCACCTGAGGAAAACCCAGAGGAGTTGCTGGAGGCAGCCGCTGCCGAGCAGAGGCCCCCAATTTTCCAACTAAATCCGCCGGGGGACGGGGGGGAAGCGGGGACCCTCGCGAACCAGCGGCCTCAGGACGCCGCAACCCGCAAGAGCCGCGGGCGGGGGGGGGGAGTGGGAAGCGACCGGCTATCCCAGGCTGCCGGCCACAGCACCGTCATTCCGACCCGGAGCGAGGGCAGCTGCCTCCGCAACCATCGCCTCCACTCCCTTGTCCCTGCTTGAGGGCAATATCCTCGGCGGGAAAGAAAGAAGCGACGCGGCTGAAAACTTCAGGCGGAGGCAACGTCCTGCGGGGAGCCCGGGGTGGAGACGGGGAGGGTGGAGAGCGTCCCCTGCGGCGGAGTGTTGCCAAAGTCCTGCTGACCCTCCGAGCGGGCTTCACCGCAGTCAGGAGAGCTCTCGGCGTCCAGAACTTTCCTTGCACTCCCTCCTCCCTTCCCGGAGCACTTTCCCAGTCGAGCCCCTCATACCTGCCGCCTCAGGTTCCTGCTCTTCGCCTGGGCTTGGTGAGGCAGCGCCATCGGGCAAGGGCGAGCGGGGACGGATCCGGTTTGCTGGAGACAGATGCCAAGCGATCACCAACGGAGGAGGAGGAGGAGGAGGAGAAAGAGAAGGCGGAGCTGTGGCAAGGAGGAGGGGCCTTCTCACCTCCGGCTTGCCGCGCTCCTCTCGCCAGGGGCTTTGGACGGCAGGTGGCGAGATCCTCTTTGGCTGCTACTGCAGCCTATCCGTGCCCAGAGCGAGCCCAACCCGGCTCCGTCAGCGCAGCGCTCCGCGCCTAACCCGCGCACCGGGTACCTGGCGCGTAGGTGGGGCGCGCCGCCTTTCCACCGCCGCGTCAGGCACACCAGGTGCGCGCGCGTTCTGGGTGGGAGGAAGCTCCGTCTGCCCGCCGCGGGGGGAAGTTGTTCGGTTCGCCGGAGGGGGCTTGTTCCAATCATGGCCGGGCCCCGTGCAACGCTGCTGCCGGTGGTCATGGCGTTGGGCGCCCTTGCCTACCCTTTGACCGAACCCGCTTCGTATTTCCGCGCCTTCTTTCTCTCTGGAAACCTGGAGGGAGATCCGACCAAGAGGAGCCAGGGACTCGCGGGTTTCGGCGGTGTTTTCAGCGGGCGCGAAAGGATAACGCGACCGGGATCCGGCCAGCCCCTCACTGCTTTTTGGATCGGAGCCGTGGAGGGAAGCTCGCTGGTCTTTTCCGCCGTCAGAAACCCAAAGCTGCAAGCGAGGCCACCCACCATGCGGTTGATGCTTTCTCAACTCTCTTCGGCGGGATTTTGACGCGGGAGCAATGGCGGAGGAAAGCACCCTGCTATCCTAAGCACTGACAAGTCATGATGGCCCCCTCCCTTTGTGCATACTGTACAAACGAAGCCAAGCTTCGGCGCCATAAAAGTTTTTGCGGTGTGCCCCCTTTGGGCCTGGTGCCCGAAGCGCGTGCTTCGTCTGCGTAATACACCACTGCGCGGGAGCCGCACCGAAACGGAGGGAAAGCCGTTCCCAAGAACCTCTCCCGGCCTTTCCGCGCCCTCGTGGAATCNCCGAAACGGAGGGAAAGCCGTTCCCAAGAACCTCTCCCGGCCTTTCCGCGCCCTCGTGGAATCGGAGGCGGGTGGTTTTCGTGCGTGCGCACTCTCCCGCTGTACCCACTCTTGTTTCCTCCTCGTCCGCCATCCCCGCCCCGTATTGTGCGGAGCGAAAACAATCCTCACCTTTCCGGCCGCACGAAACCTGCGAACTGGCCCCTTTTCTCACCAACGGCCGAGACTTCGCTGCCTTGTCGAAACGGCCACGAGTGGTTAACGCGCCGGTGTAAGGAAGCGTCTCTTCCCACCCCAACCACCACCGCCGCCGCCGCCGGGGCCCTCCAGCTGAGGAAGGTCCTGATCTTTTTCCTTTCCACTGGGGAAAGTTATTGGGGAGCAGCAGGTCCGGAGAAATCCTTCCGAGGGCGGCTGCAATTCATACCTGGGCAGGTGGGAGGCGGGGGGTGGAGCTGGGTGGGCCCGCCGAAGTCAGACGGCCAAAGAAAAGCAAGGGAAGGCGAGGCGGCGGATTTGAGACCTGGTGAAGGACGGCAGGTCTCTCCCAGAGACGCCGGTGGGGATGCGGGGTGTTGCCGCTGCCCTGCACGGGGCCACCGCTGCGCTTGTCCCGGATCTTTCCGGAAAGGTCGGTCAGCTGCTGGGCCTTTCCCGGAGATTGCGCGATTGCAGCCGGTGGCAAAACGCAGAGGGCATCTCCTCGAGGTAGACCCTCCAATGCAGAAGCGCTGCCACGAACTCTGGCCACGCCAGAATTTGAGGAGTAAGAGGGCAGGATAGGTTGCTCGCGGGACAGCAGAGTTCACGCGCTTTGCAAAGACTGAGCATCTGTACCAAAGCAGCTTTGGAAAGAAGCTATCATGGCTACATTTATCCCCGGCCTTTTCTCTGCAGAGATCTGGGGCGGGGCGGGGGGGATTTTCTATTTAAAAGTTTTCATTCTGTCGCCCAGATCTTTTTATATATTCCAAGCAGTGTTGACTCGAGTTTTGCAGAAGTTGAAGGCCAAATAACCAAAGACATAGCTAGAATACCAAAATCCTGCTCCCTGATTTTTAATGAAGACTCTTTCTTTTCAATTGATTGAGGATAATATATTTTAATTGAGCAGGGAGGGCATGCTCAGCAAGCAGCCTACTTTCTCTCTCCAAGTACTTGGAAAAGCCGTTTGACCCAGTCTCCCCAAACAAATGATTTTGCAAAGATTTTGGGATACGTGCCAGGGCTGATCTCCATTTCTTGCTTTAAACATAGCAAGTGCTTATTGGTTGTGATGCGGGTTCTGCAATTAGCAATGGATATATTGTTTAATAGAAACATGACAAAATAGAGATCAGACATGTAAAGAGGTGAGAGGAAATTTTATTTAAAATATTATAAAGCTTATCCATGGCATCTTAAACATATTTGGAATTATAGAACAATCCAAGCTGGCCATTAGTTAAAATCCTTGAAAAATAAGTTTTATCCCCAGATTTTGGACATGGCCCTTAATTTATAAATTTATGCGAATTTATACTTTGTATCAAGGTATCCAATACATGCTGTTTGCACATAAAATCAAAAAGTTGTATTTGTACTTTTCAAAGATTTTCTTTCAAAGCAAGAAGCTTGAAAAATACCAAACCAAAGCAGAATCAGGTTATACGACAGCTCTCCCCATGCTCCATTGACTCAGATTGTATGAAGATTTCCATTCCTGCATATTCGCAAGGAAAGATGAAGTAGTAAGGATGGATTTTAATTGCATTTTGGGGAAAGAAACTTTGCTGAATATGATTCTTCCAGGAAATGCACATATAACAACTTTTTCTTTCAAAAGGCAAAGGAAGGCACAAGAACACATCCTTTTGATCCTAATCAATAAGGAAAACTAAGGGAGTATACAGGTTTCATGTGTTTTCCACCAGCCTGTGAGGCAACAAAAAGAACGCCAGCATCAATTTGCTCTGTATTGATAGCAAATACTCTCCTCTGTTAACAAGACAGATAGGTGATGCTTTTCTCAGTTTTATTAGAGGCAAATTAAGGTACAGTGATTTGTATCCTGTTTTTCCCTCCCACCTGCCAGGTAGGAAAAACAAGCACCAACTGCCTTCATAATAGAAAGGATGAGGGAACCCTTTCTGGAGGCAGGGAGAATTGGAAACTAGGGGAAGGGTGGGGAGTGTGCTTGGTAACTTTCAAAGCAGGACCTTACTCCTCCAGGCAGAATTTGGTGAACAGCAGCTGACTCCTCATGTCTCTCAAGATCTCTTCTTTCAAGTGAAATTATTCTTGGCAGCCCTTGCCAATATTTGTAAGATGCATCTGGGTTTTTTGGGGGGTGGAGGAATGTGATTTTGTGTTGTATTGGCAAGATTCATAATTTTCAGTCACAGGGAGATTTGGTCAGATACCATCTCAAGTACTGTTTCCAGTTCTGGATGTCACACTTTAAGGATTCAGATAAACTGAAACAGGTTGACAGAAGAATAATTAGGGGGTCTGAAACAATCCTAGAAAAAGTGATTAAAGGAACTAGTTATGTTTAACTCTGAGAAAAATGAGGGAGGACATGATAGCATGCTTAAAATATCAAAAAGGGTATCACATAGAAAGTTAGGATTTCACTCTTCTCCTTGCAGAGTGGAGATCTGGAAAAAATGGTTTGAAGCTGCAAGAAAGCAAATTTTGTTTGAATGTTAGAAAAAAAAATCCAACAGAAAGATCAGTTTGACAATGGAACAAATCACACGCTGAAGTGATGGGCTTTCTTTTGCTATCTGTGCTTGAGCAGGGGTTAAATATCATCTTTCAGTGATATTTTTATCATTCCTGGATGAAGCAGGAAGTAGGAGATAGATGATGACATAAATGACCCCTTCCAGATAAAGGTGATTAAGATAAAGGTCTCATTGACTTTACTTATGTTTAAAGTTGGCTGAAAAGTACACTGAAGAAAGAGGAAGGGGACTTGCAAAAATCTTCCCCCCCCCTTCATATTACCTCCCTCCAAGACAAAGTAGCTGAGACATTTATTGACTTCCATGGCAACATTGGATCCATCAGCATGGCAAAGTGGGCATTTGAGAGCTGTATTTGTCTGGTTAGCACCCAATAATCAATCCAAATAAAAATAATAAAGTACCCTTACAGTCAGTTATGTGATGGTGATGGTCGGAACTAGATACTCCCATTCAACACATATAAACAAGCTATAGACCACACATGGCTCTCAATTGCTCTCTTTGTGGTCTATCATCATTATTTACTTTTTTTCCATCATCCAGCAGTTCAGCCATTAGGTGGGTTGCCAGGAACAGATTGTTTCTGAATGCAGTCAGAACAGGAAAATACCAAGCTTAAAAAAGACAGTTCCCTTCACAGCAGTTCCCATATCTCACCGCTCCTTAGTGACAGTGATATTTCTGTTGCTGATAACAGAAGTGGAACAACTGTGAATTTGATAAGGACTATTGAATAGAGGCCTTAACCTCATGAGAGGGGGGGAAGGGAAGGGAGGAGAGGAGAGAGAATGAGAAAAGTATATAGATGGATAAATCAATTTCACTCACTTGCACAGTTCTTAAACCACACTGGGCCAATGTGGTTTCCAAAGATTACCTCCATATACCATCAATATCGTAAAATTTTGTCTTCATATACCTAGTTAATATTTCTCAGCTGGCAAAAGAACTTATTATATTGAGATATATTTGTCTATACAAAAGCCTGCATGAGAGACACAATCTCTAGTCTTTCATAAATAAAACTTATTTGATACTTTTTATGTGTGTGTACATATGTAATTTATTTTGTTATAAAATTACCATTTAGACAAAGGATGTTTTAGTCTTCTCCAGAGCATTCTTTTTTACTGTCTCAAAGAGGAAAACCATTTTGTTTACCATTGAATTCAGCAGTCCATAAACCTGAATGAAAGATCAAATTCAAATAAACTTTTGTTTATTTAGAAGTAAATATTGACTCTATGTGGACATACGACATATTCCATATTTTTTCAAATTATTTTACTCTTCCAGAACAAACATTGCCAGGGAGGGTATTATGTAACAGTTTATACTACACATTTGGTAACCGACTTTGTTGCTCCATACCTGAATGTAATGTACAGTTCCTATCTAGAAAATATTGACACTGAAATCCAATAAATAATACATCTGAAGGGTGCCAAATTAGAGAAGTTCAGCTAGAGAACATATGCCTGGAAAGTATTATGTAGCTATAATAATCTGTTCCATATGCCTGACATAAAATGAGTAAAGTTTGTACAGTATAACTGTTCCTTATGCTATTAAGATTATTGTGTCGCAGGAATCAATTGTTATTTCTACATACTTGCCCTGGAGTTATGGCTTTGCAGCCTAGTTTATATACTATCTCTGTAAGGGGCTGAAACCTGGTCTACAGGATAATTTCACACGGGCTAGGGATTTTGAGAGCACAAATACAGCATATTTGAGAGTGCCTAACTAGGGAAAGTTGCTATATGCTAATACTAAACCCCTTTTGTCAAGGATAAAAAGAAATAAAAGAAAGAAAAGCATATATATGTATTTTAGTTGGGAATATTTAATAGTAAAATACTGGTGAACTGTAGGAAGTTTTGTTTTTTAGTGAAGACAGAAAAGGCGGAGATTGTATAAAATTTAAAGATTTATATGGCTGCCCATGTTAAGCAACTCTGGCAGCTTAAAACAACTATGGCCAGAAGGAGTGACTATATTACTCCCTATTTTGTAATATGTCGGTGTAATGTCTGTATTACATGATTCATTCTCCTTATTTCTGAGCAGTGTTTGACCTTAGCAACCATTATATCCTTTTAGATTAGTCATCGGAGTTTGCATGGAGGCAGTACTTGATAGTGGCTCTGTTTTACTTTTGTCTGGATAGTAATTTGCAGAGAGTGGCCCTGAGAAACTGGTATTCAACTCTTCGGTAATCATGTATATGGCTACTGTAGGATTCTAGTCTTCCTGGTGCTATTTAATAACTGTATGAAGTATCCTCCTGATATCTCTTCTGACATAATACACCATAAGGGGAATAAGTTGAACAAAGGGTGATAGTCACTGGAATGTTCCCAATGCTATTTGCCCACCACCAAGGAGCTGTGATCTTTTGGTATCAAGTAAAGGCTTTTCTGCTCATTCAGGCTTTTTACTCTTGTAAATTTGGGGCTGCTGTAAGTTTTGTTTGGTTTATTGTTAGTTTTGTTTTGTAGTTTAGAATTTTTCCTACTGTAAGGTGTAAGTACAAACTTACTTCAATGTAGAGTTTTTCATGGTATTTTTCCTGCACAATTGGATCGATTTGTTCTCGGCGTAACTGTAGTTCTACTTCTGAAGATTCAATTGAAAAAGAGATAGCATCCTTTGTTTCCTTTGTGAGAGTCCTGACTTTCTTCTCTTCTTTTCCCTTGCCTTTTCGGCTATTTGTGCGTTCTTGCTAAGAAAGATGCAATTACACCAAATGGAGATCAGAACAATCTGATTTGCATAGCTTCAAATACCACAGTATATATCTGAAACCAACAGCAGGGTGAACTCAGATGAAAAAAAAACTACAAAATTCTTTTTATCCTTTATTTATCTCACAGATGTGAAATCTGAACTCTCAGAACCTTATATAGAATCCCCAGAATGCTATTATCCTGTAATTTTTAATGTGAGAAAAGGGAAAGTGGAAGGATATATGGAAGGTAATCACACTAACTCTTTATTTAATATAATGTGTATTAAATTTAAATGAAATTAAATAAGGTGTTTTTCCTGCTTCCACCCACTTTTCAATTCAAAGTAGTTATTTTTTGCATTGAAGTTCTCTGTTTACCACCCACAGGCCAAATGTAGTCTTCAGCCTGAAATAGATTGTATAATGCAGTTTTATCTGATTAAGCTTCATTTTCTATATTAATTTTGAAGGTACCAATCATATATCTACCTCTTTGGTTGCCTTTCCTTTTTCCTTTTCCTTCAAAGCAGTTTTCTTATCGTCTTTCTGAACTTTCCGATCTTCTTTGACAGCCTTTGCAACAGCTGATTTTATCTCAGCTGGAAAATAAGCAAAATAATTTCCTTCCATTTAGGATTAGCAATTATTTTACTGGCCTTTCTGATTAATGAAGCCACCTTCTGGCAAGTAGTAAGCTAGAAGCATGAGTAAAATTTTAAATGCAATTTAAGAACAACAATTTTAAAAGAACAACTGAATGAGAAACTGCTGGTGACCTTCTACTGCTGCACCATAGAGAGCATTTTAACATACTGCACCTCTGTATGGTTTGCCAATTGCACAGTGGCAGATAGGAAAGCACTCCAGAGGGTTAATGTCACTGCCCAGAAGATCACTGGTTGCCCTCTCCCATCTTTGGAAGAGCTTTATAACTCCTGCTGCCTTAAGAAAGTTCAAAATATTCTCAAAGATCCATCTCATCCTGGGAACCCTTTTTTTGAACTATTACCATCTGGCAGACGGTACAGAATAATAAAAACAAGGACAAATAGGCTGAAAAACAGCTTCTATCCCAGGCAGTATCTCTTTTGAATTTTGCTGTATAGTGCAGTGTTGGTGTGGTGTTGGGGTTTTCGGTTCAATATGTGGAGGGTGAAGGATGTGTGTTTGTGTTTATTTTCATGGTCATGATGTGCACTGAAGATGGTGTTTGATTTCATTGTATGAGGTGCAATGACAATAAAGTAAACTAAACTAAAGAAACAGGGATGATACTGACTTCATACCTGAATCAAGCAGGGACTGTGACCATTCTTAATGTTGCGTAGCTGTCCATTTTCTTAAGAGTCAGAGCTACTGAACTGACAGGCAAACTTACCTAGTTCTTCTGCAGCAGTTTCAACATAAGTGTCTTTCTCGGGCATACCAAGCAGAGACCTGAGCACTAATGAGCAGTTCACCATCCCATCAATTACTTCCCTCCACAACTGGAAACTAATATGGGAAAGAAATCTGATTTTATTTATCTTTGAAAGAAGAGACAAAAGAGAACAAGCCAAAATTCTGTCATTGCTTTTTTTATGGCTTTCTCTAAATCAAAGGCAGACCCAAATTTACAAGAGCTGTTTCTAATTTAAATAAAACATTTCTGAGTTATTCTCCCACGGCAGTGTTTCCTAAATATGTGGTATCTGTAGCACAAGATTTTTGTTTTTAGCATAAATGTAATTAAAAAGAGATACGAACCCTGTTCCTTAAGTAATAATCCATATATAAGGAAAAGAAATTTGGGAACAGAACAAGCCTTTTATACACAAAACTCTCAGTGACAGAATCTGTTTGCCCAACCACCTCTTTAAAAAATATCAATGCGAATCATCTTTGAATGAAAGGCAGCATGGAGTATTAACTCATACATGGATGCACTGGACAGCTTCTAGGAATGAGAATAACTTGTATCTATTTCATCACTGGGAATAAGTGAATGATCTAAAAGCCCACTGCAGAGAAACAGCAGAATGAACCCCACTAACAAAGAAAAGATGTAAGACTAGAATAGCAAACTACGTGGAGACCCAGGAGATACTGTATGGCGAGATCCCTTTGGGCCTTTAATTCATTTTTCAAATACATTGAGATACTATATTTAACATGTCTACTTCCATTTTGAGAACTGCTGCTCTTCAACAATCCACTGAGGAAGGAAAATGATTCCAGGGATGGGGATGAAACCTTAATGAGATTTACAAGCCAAACTCTTGGTTTCTTCTGATTTAGCTGACCTTCTTAGCTTTCCAAGAGCAATGGCTAAGCAAATATAAAGGATCAAATTCTGACAAAGCCTCATCGTAATTGGCTGCTGTAAACATTTAAAAAAGCAAAAAAGATTTTTTAAAGAAAAAGATATTATTATGATTTAAATTCCCCAAGATTATGTTTTACAAGGGCTTTGGAGTTCTGAAAAAGGTTTAGGGTGAAAAAGTTATGAAAAACAGTGAATAGGTTTATTAGTGAATCAGCCATCAATATTTTTACTGAATTATTCAGCTCTGTACAATTCTAACTGTAAATTTATTTCCTAGCTAAGTAAATGTTTTACACAGAATAGGCTATTTTTCCTGATTTCCGAAATAACATACCCCAAAATTGGAGTGGGCATTGGCGAACAGGACTGTAGCTGTTAAGGCCATTTTATGGCTTTCAAAGACATTGGGAATTGACACTGATATAGTAACATTTGGGGAACAAGATGAGAATTTTTGTTTTTTTAAAAGAGCATTTTGAAGTTGGAGAGTTAAAATAAAGGATGCTACACTAGTTGTGTACTTCTCTCTCTCTCTCTCCCTCCCTCCCCCCCCTTTAAAAATATAGAAAATTGCTTTGCTATTTGCTACAAAAGTTAAACCACACAATCATGGAAGCTTCAAAAGTTACCAAGAAGAGATTGGGGCAATAAGCTGCTCTCCTCTGTCCTAAATGAAGCTGGCTAACTAATAAATCAAGGGTATTTCCTCAGAGAAGAAAATAGTATCTGTGAATTACCATGCAAATGGTGGAATAAAAAAAGAATTGGGTTTAGTCAGCCAGAAAACTGATTTTAACTCCAAACTGAAATGCTATATTTTCCACTAATCAGCCTTACAAGGCTGATGTCAGGTTATAAAGGAAGATGGAACAGAACAACAAATGGATATTATTCTGAGCTATCTGGTGGAAATGCCACATACAGAAAATAAATGAGATCTGTTAGCTGCCTTGTATCTTTTCTCACCAACTGTACAATGGGTTTATTTTAATACTTTTTGCGGCCAATATTATATATGCAAAGCATTGGGCGGAACAGCCTACTCCTATACACCATACCATATCTGGTAGAGGAGATCTTCCTGAGTTGTCAGGGGAGTAATACAAAGTTCCAGTGCTGCTTTATTGAGCTGAGCTAGGGCAACTTCCCGTTCTTCTTCTTCAGGGACTGTCAGCAACGTCTAAAGAAATAGAAATCAATATCAAACTTTCTAAAATGCACACATAAACACAAGCAGAACTACAAATATTTACAGTCATTCTGAGATCATAATGCCTGAAGAGTATCAAATTATAAAGTGGCAGCCTGAGCAAAAGAGACACGCTAAATTCCCTTTATTTCAGTAAATAGTAATGCTGGTGAAATTAGGCACAGTTAGTGGGGCTTGTAAGTGCCTTTTCCTACACTCACCAACAGGAAGACTACTTGAATGAAAAAAATGCCTATGGACAAAGTTCAAATTTTGCCATTTTCCATATTAGAAAATATTGGACATTCTGGTAAAAGGATGGGATTCTCTCTGAATATTCTCAGACTGAGGAATAAGAAACCTCATTCACATACCTGCCTAAAATCGGCAACAGAAAGGTTCCACTCCACAAGAGGTGCCTCCTCTACTTGGGCCCCCTCTTCTGTGTCAGTCCTACTCGGTTCATCTACCAGTTCTTCCAACCCAAGGCTCTTTGTTATGAAAGTAGGCGAGGAAAGACTCTTACGGATATCCTCAGGACTCTTCTGAGAGTTTGCAGTACTCTTGGATGGAGAAGTCTCACTGACAGTGCTTTTTCTCTGTTCTTCTTCTACATACACTTTTATAGGTTGAGGATTCATAACTCTATTCCACAGTTCATGAAGCCCCTTTACAACTTGGTGATTGTAATGCAGCTGTAAGGAGAGAGATGACAAAGTGGCATATAAGGAATCAGCCAATTCTGACACATCCTCTCAACAAGGTTTCTGCGGTAGAGATCTTTCTGAATTTCAATGTATCTTGATACTTCAATCTATATATAAAACAAAAAAATGGTCCCATGTTTGCTCTGGGAGCAGGCTAATTTATTATTTTTTAAAAAATCAAATACATTGGCAACAGTTCATTATGTTAATTTCATGGAGCATCAGGTATTAACATGCTTCAGCCAACAGCTTGTGTTTTGTCTCTAACAGGTTCTTTTCTTAAACTGACTTTAATAAAGAAAAGACCAAGAATAGATGTCCATATCCACAAAGAACTAAAGCACAAATAGATGTGCTATAGTGCTTGATTCCTTTCATCTGCATGATTGAGAAGTAGTGGGACTTTAAACATCTGCGGTGGGACTTATTGCATTTCTCTTTTTAGCACTCTGAATGCATTTTTTCCTAATACACATCCGTACTTTATTTATCTATTCATATACTTTTTTAAATAACTAAATTCTAAAATAAAAATTACTTCCTTTCTACCATCCACCATTTAGAAATTTGTCTTTTGCCTTTCTCATCCAGAGTAAAAGGCACACTTTTTATGTACTTTGTAAGTCAGAAATGTTTTCTGTCAATATGTAGGAAATAATTGAAGTACATCATAATACATCTTCGCATGTAACGTTGAGTCTGCAATTCTGCAACTTTATGGTAGACATTGTGTTTCACATTTTATTTTACTATTATAAAGTTTCTTGGTATTGTCTAGTTTTAGGCTAAGCGCACGCACACACGCACACACACACACACACACACACACAGAAATGGGTCTTCAGAATTTCACTTTCTGCTGCAAATGTTTAAAAGGAACAGCTGGCAAGACTAGCATATGTGCAGTTGCATGTGGGTTTCTACTGGCCTGTTCTGCTTATTAATATTTGGATGGCATAAAGCAGACAGATCAATTACATAAAGCATCCATACAAAGTCTTTTTTATTGGTTCATCAGGTATCCTGTCAACTCACATTTATGACAAAGTTCTTCTTAATGTCCAATCCTTTGCATATCTGAATTGTGGTGTAGAAAGATAATAAAGTCTCAACCCCATGATGATTGAAGTGACTATATGGCTATGGTGGCTTTAGGCAAGAGTGAGGGAGCCTCCCCCAACTCAACAAGGGTCAATTTTGTGTCCAATCAGGATTACAGATATGACCACATGACATGGACTACATTTCCCGGGATACCTTAACTACATTTACCATGATTCCCCTTAAGCGGACAGCTCTCAAATCTAACTAACTATCCCAAATCCCACTGTCTGGACAGCACATGGCCAGTAACAGAACTAGAAGCTCACAGGCAGTGATTCTAGCAAAAGCCTTTTAATAAGTTATATTTACTTCAAGAATTAAAAAAAAACATGTTAAAGAAGAAATCCAGTAACTTCACAGTGTTTATTTCAAGTACTAATCTTGTACCTCTTTCCCCTCATCCCAGTATGGTATGATGGACTGATACGATTTTTCTGCTTTTGGATGGGAGAGCTAGGAGAAACCTATGAATTGTTGTTCTAACAATAATAATAATTACTGAGTCTCATCTCAGGCTGTTTGCTTTGAATCTTCCAGATCTAGCCCTCACAGCCATTATTTGCCAACTTAGCAATAAATTTTTGATACTGTGTTGCTGGAAGCTCTTGGACCACAAAAATGGGATTAGGACACACCATATGCCCTATGGATTAGCCATCCCTGGAATAAATCCCAGTGAAAAGGAACAAGGTCCACTTCACTCTAATTCAAGGTATTGGTTATGACTTATAAAGACCTACATGGCATAGGGCCAGCCTACCTATGGAACCGACTTTGTCCCATTACATCAGCCCATCCAACCTGGTCAGGCTGGGACAGTATATTGCAGTTAAAGAACCCTGTCAGTTAAAGAATTCCAACTGGTGGGGTCGAGGAAGACAGCATTCTCTGCTGATGCTCCTGCCCTATGGAATATCCCTCCCATAGGTGAGGTGGGTTCCCACTTTCCTGGCTTCTGAAAAGGGGTTAAAATATGGGTCTGTGGTCTTGTGTGGGGAGCCCAAAGGAGCATGGACTCACTTGGTTGGTTATTGCCATGACAGCTCTCCCTTTGTCAACTATTTGTAACAAGGTTAATTATTCTTGACATCTTAAAAATTACATTTTTAAAAAGTTTTTAACTCAAAATGTTAACTCTAACATTTTATTTTTTTACATACTGTTTTATATTCCAGTATGTGAAGTATAAATAAATAAACTCAGCAAGCCTGAACAGAGATGCCCAGCATTGTAAAACATGAGTCTCAAAGCAAAATACTTTTGCAATATAAGTGACTATATATATCTGCCTGCAAATGTATACTATTGGCTCAAAACCTGTTAATATTCACATTAAAATTAGCCAAACAATTTGTATTTTAAAGTTAATGTATCAAAGGAAAAAATATGCATGCTATGTATAAAAGACCGAAAAATAGAACAGATAAGTTAATTTGTGCCTTTTGGTACAATGCCAACTAAAGATGGAGAAACAAATGAAGACAATATTAAGGCATGAAAATACTAATGGAAAGCTAGTAGCTAGTATGTAATCTATTATAAAGAAGAAATTATTGCCAAATGAAGGGAAATGGCTGTGTATAAGAATGTGGTTCTAAAATTCTTCCCCGTGTCCACAGGAATTAATCCAGCTGAAATTGGGAGTGTGGGAGGGAAAAACCAGCAATAGAATGGCTAAGCTTGACACACACTTTCTTCATATGCTTCAAAAACAAACCTGAACTATGTTTTGATCTTTCTTCCTACATCTAGAAATCCTGTCCTAAGGACCAGTTAGGCTGCTCCATGACTGAGGAAGTTGTTCCCAATCTGGCAGTGTAATAAAAGATCTCACAAATTGCCTGCTGATTGGGCATGCCTATTTCCTTTGTCAATCTGACAAGGAACACACAACGGAGCTTTTCGCAAGTCAGTCCATGAGTTTATGCTAATAGAAGTTTACTACAAGTAATAAGGAAGATCTAGTAAGACAGGAAAAGTTACAAAAGTTATGTTTAGAAGAATTATTGTGGTAAAAATGAATGTGTTACCCAGGAAAATTGTTTTTAATTTAAACAATACCTAAATTTTCAGTTTTGAAAAATGGCAGTAGCAAAAAGTATATCCAGATTTATATGGCAAGATGAAAAACCAAGTATTAAATATAAAATTCTGTAATGAGCAGAAGAAAGAAAAGGATTAGATTGCCTGATTTTAAATTTATTTTGCAGTCTGCTATTTGATTTGGATGAAAGAGTGGGTTTTGCTGAAAAATAAAATGCTAGAATTAGAAGAATATAATCTGAGGTTTGGTTAGCATGTTTTTTTGTAGAATGATAAAGTTAATGTAGATTTCAAAAATCATTATATGAGAAGTGCCATATTAAAGATGTTGAATAAATATAAACCCAGATTGGACCCAAAAATACTTTCTACTGGTCTCAGCACAGGAAGCATTTTATAGAAAAGAAAAACAGCAGACAAAGAGAAATGATTAAAATATCAAGACTTCTTGATACAGGAAGATGGGCAGCTCAAGATGAAGTCAAGAAATTAACTGCAGAGGGATTTAATTTTCACTGGTTTTCATATGTATGGTAATGGGGATTGAATAATAGAAGACAGAATTTGGAAATCAATAGTGTACCTGTGATAAATATCTAGTTGCAAAAATGTATATTTTTTGCTCAAATTTGAAACTGAAGCAAGATTACATGATAAAATGGGCTACGAATTTTGGCTACAGTAGCCCACTTAATGTCCATTCATTTAGCAATTGATTGAGGTTATGATGGCACTGAACACCTATGACTATTGCAGTCATAGGTGCAATAGTCATAGGTGACTACAAAATTCTGGCTCACTTGGGCCCACCTACATTAAGGCTGCCTTTTGGGCACCTGCTTACTCACTGCCATCAATTGTCCCCACCACCCAGCTCTGCCTTCTACCATCACATCCACAGTACTTCCCACTATTACTTTTCTGGCCAAGATCTTCTTTCATACCAGTGTAGCTGGAGTTTCTCTTGCACATCTCACCCTGGTCCTCCATTTATATACCAGCCAGGACCTATATTTGTGCACTACTGGGACTTTCTAATCAGGTCCTTTTGTGGATTTTTAGCTGAGAATGAAAAAAAAATGAAATGATTTCTGGATTTGATGGTTGAAAAAAAATGGAACATGGAGCTGAAGGGATTGTTGTAATGTTAAGGAAGAAGAAGTTAGGTTTATAACTGCTGTAAAGGATGAAAGTTATTTGTTTTTTCCCCTTTAACTGTATTCTTTTCTGCACTTTTTTTTCTTTTTTCATTATTGCCTTTGAATATTTTTTATTTATCTTTTACTTATGTGACAATTTTAAATTAAAATTATTTTTTTTAAAAGAAGGTAAGGTTGTTCTCTTACTGGTTCCCAATGTCCTGACAAGTATCAGTCATTATTTATTCTCCCTCCTCACCCATATCCCATATTCCCTGTAAAGGACAAACTGTACCTCTGGATTCTTTCTGTGAAATAATTCTTCTTCATTGACATAAGCATCAACTGGGGATCTTACTCGTGCTGGTGTTCGAATCCGATTAAGTAACTCTTCTAGATTTTCTTCTACTATAACAGCAATTTCTCGAGCCTCTAAGTCTTTCTGGAATTTCAAGCAAAATAACAGCAAAGAGTTTCTAGTTTAATGTGTCATATGAACATAGCCTGTCTCTGCATAAAATGTATGCATAGACAGGCCATGTTCACATGACACATTAAGCTACAAAACCTGGTTAATTCATTAATTTTATCCCATCACAAACTGTATTTTACCAGGCTTTATAGCAGTTGTAATTTGAACTCAAAACAGTTGCCATTTTGGATTATCAGAAACTAGGATTTGTATTAACATACAAAATCACAATTCAATAATACTTCCACATAACCCTCTATAGAAAACCTGATTGGAAATTTTATTTTTGTGCATCCAATGAAATATTAGTTGCAGTGCAAATCTACTCATCTTCCACAACATTCAATCTTAGAAGCAAAACTTCTTCTACCATGTATCTCATAAAAATAGGTTTGGTTACCTTCAGATCCTCCCTGAGTTTAACTGTGGTATCTTCATAGAGTGCAATTCCCCAAAGAGTCACTTGTAGCATAGCTCCTCCTAATAACTCAGGATGAGTACTAAACTCCCAAGACTCATTAAAAATACCTCCACTCAATGATTTAAAGATGAAGGAAAAATGTATGGTTTCTCCAGGTAGAATCACACCTGTGGGAACAGCAAGCACATACTGGGAAGGAAAGAGGATCACTTTCTCTGGCAGGACACCTAATTGTATTCATTGTATTGATCTTCCCAATCTTTCCTTCCATCATAAGAAGTAATTAGCGTACAAAAATAATATAATAAAAGAAACAATAACACATATTAATAACAAAAGTTACTAAGAAAAATAATAAGGCCACAAAGAACAATGCATCCAAGCATAATTCAAGATGAGTATTCTACTTTGTTACATTTTTCTCTCTGGAATTCCTTTAAAAGCCAGGTTTTAAGAGTGCTCCTAAAACAAAACAAGCCCAGGATTCAAGTATGCTCAAAATGTTTTTAAAAAACTTAAATTAGCTAATGAAAATATCATAAGCTAGATTGTTTTATGAGAAGAAATAAGATGAGTTTGCAAAATTAGATTGCTACTATCTAAAGAAATTAATGCGGAATATAATGGGTTGATTACATTTGCATTTTTTTTTTTTTACATAAGCAGATAATGGATCTTGGACATAAAAAGATAAATAGAGCCGTCAAATTCATCAGCATCTTTTAGGCTATTGTTGCAAATAGCCAAATTAGGACTATAAAAATTAATGAAAAACAGACAATCACATACTGTACTGCATAGCTTTCTGTACTTCTAAAGGCTTTGATAATAATACACAGGAAAATAGACAATTCTGCTTGAGAGTTCCAACTTTAAGCAACTTACTTTATATTGGGAATGCTATTTAAGGTAATGTTTTTTTTTCCACCTTCACATATCACATTGTATTATATTGTTTATGAAATAAATGGAACAGAACTGAATTTTGGGATTGTTTGTTCAATCAGACTGTCCACTGGGAACACAGGAGGATGCACATCAAGGTTTAATAACATTTAAAGTCACAAATGTGCAAAATTCAGAGAACCCAAGTACTTTTCACATAAATGTTTGAAACATAGGATGATAATTCAGCTACTCTTAGGGATGGTTCTCTTGACATTGTTTTGTCAGAATTAGGATATCAGAAAGAGCCAGTCCATTTCCTTCAGCATCTTTTGAGGAACTTTTGAGATCTCTTTCTAAGGTGTGCTGATGATCAAATTGGCATGATTGATTTTATCTATTGTATAAAATTCAATCCCATCAATCAAAGGGTTTTGGCATTTATGAACAATGCCTGTTCTCCTATGGTCCACCCTCTTTGGAACATCTTGCTACCTGAGCTTGCAATCTTTTGGCCTTCTGGAAGATCATTAAAATCTGACTCTGGCTTGGGGTCCAGTTGGGGATTCTCTATGCTGGAGGTGCCTGGTGGATGAATAGGGAAGATGCTACCCCCATACTGTTCTTCTCTTTCATTTTTTCGTTTTCTATTTAGTATTGTTAATATTAAGATTTATTATTCTAATTGTAAACTGCCCAAAGTTGCCTGCAGAGTGAGATGGGTGGTGCATAAATAAATAAACAAATAAATGAATGAAGCTTTGCTTAAAAAAATAACAGATCACTCACCTGATCTAGTATTAAAGTAAAAATTCTGTATCCCTCTTGTTATTTTCTCCTGAAAAGTGAAAGGGGGAGGGAGCCTCCGCCAGTCATACCAGATGGCTGTTGTGCCATCATTGTTCACTGTGAGGAGAGATTCAGCTTTATCACCTACAAGAATTTCAAAGGTGACCCTGGCTGCAATGCCAACTTCACCCTATTGAAATAAAAGAAAGCAAACTGCCATGATATTTACTTTTTTTCTTGGCTTTGCCAAAGAGTTAAAGCTAAATGTTGGTTTTTAGTTTCATTGAAGCATTTTATTACTTTAATAATTATTAAATGGATGATAATAATAGATCATCATTATATGGACCTCTGCTTTCTGCTGCATGTGAATTCAACAAACTTGACCCGTTGAAATGTGTTTGAATATTTGTAGTTCAGATTGGTAGTGAGGCTGTTGGTTTGAGCTCCAAGCTTGGCAATTTGATTGCAAACGTTTTGTCACGATTCAAGGAGACATCGTCAATGCATTTTGAGTTGTGCTTGTCTGTCAGAACACAGGTCTTTAAATACCTTTTTATGAGATGCAAACTAATCTGAATGTTGTTTGTTCAGATATTTCTGAGTCATGGTCTGATTCAGTCCACAAAGATTCAGAAGGTCACAAATTTGATCTAAGCAGGACCACAGGACCACCCAGGCAAAATCAAGGAGAGAAAATTCCTTGAAACCTGGTTTTCCATCAATAAGTCAATAAACAGACACATTGACATCAACTCATTTACCAATCGCTGAGAACGAAAGAACTGCATCAACCACAATCCCGGAATTAGCATTTAAAACAAACAGGCACCCCACTATGCAGCAACAACATTATAACTCATCGGATCACAAGAAATCAGACCACGTCTCAGTAACAACAACTAGCCACTCAAACTATCAAACAAGCTGAAACCAAACCATGACATAAAAACACTCAGAAAAACAACTCTAATTCTAATCTGCATCACACAGACAGCAACAACAACCAGCCAATCAAACAGTCTGAAATCAGACCATGATTCAGAAATATCTGAACAAACAAGTGACTAATTTGCATCTAATAAAAAGGTATTTAAAGACCTGTGTTCTGATAGAGGAACATTTAACAATGTCTCCTTGAATGGTTATGAAACATTTGCAACCAAATTGCCAAGCTCAGAGCTCAAACCAATAGCCAAACTTTACCCATTTTTTTTAATTCTACTATATCAGACAACAACACAGCGAAACTGATTCAAATCTAATAAAAACTTATAAAAAATTAAGCAACACCAATGAAAGGTGAACCTATTGAGCTGACCTGTCAAAAATTCAGAAAATAGCTAACTTGACAGTGCTGCTGTGCCACACACAAACATACACATACACATATACACATGGGCAAAAGAGTCAATTCATAACAAAAAGTCACAAAAAGTGTATGAGCCCTGGTAGTGCAGTGGTTAGAATGCAGTATTACAGGCTAACTTTACCCACAGTCAGGAGTTTGATTCTTAATGACTCAAGGTTGACTCAGCCTTCCATTCTTCTGAGGTCTGTAAAATGAGGACCTGGATTGTTGGGAGCAAGATGCTGACTGTAAACCATTTATAAAATGTGGGTACAGCACTGTAGGGTGATATATAAGCCAAAGAGCTATTGTTTGCTGCTATTGCTTTGGATAGTGAGAAAGGTGACATATAATTTTAATTAATAAATAATAATTTTAAAACTTACATACTTGTAAATGATTTTCAATTTGTTTTTCTCAGAAAAGAGTTATCTATCTGAGACAGCTCTGAGTCACATGAGACCTGGAAACTTCAGTCTTGCAGCTTCAAAAAAGCAAGTAAGCATGAGCTGATCTCGCTCCTTTTTTGGAAGCTCCAAAGATCACATTAGAACAGGGCCATCTTAAGCGACTTCCAGAATGTCTGGAAGTCGCACGAAAGTACAACACATTCTCCTGTGACCTCTGCAATTTCCAACAAGGTGCAAGTTCTCACAAGATTTTCAAAGGTTCCAGAACCTGTGCAACATCTGCAGTTTTAGAGTTTTGGGAGACAAGGGAACTCTTGCTCAAATCACAGTTGGCATCTTTGAAAGGACAATTCACTGCTTCAATAGATAATGTTTAAAAGACATTATGGAATAGGAACAAGTTTTACCTGAGAAGATTGAGACTGATTTGAAGTGGATTTAAAATGATAGGATACAAAAATGATATGGAGGTACGGGAGTTAAACTGGACATACCAAAGAAACTGTCTGAAGTCTTAATAATTAACAGGGATATGCAAATAATAAACCAAGGGAATGACCCAGATGATTTTCCTATATTGGATTTACAAAAGGGACTTCTTAAAGCTTTGAAAAATGTTTGTGAAAAGGGTCAAAGAAAAAATGAGAAGAAATCAATTTCTAGAACATTACTGTAAAGAACTAAAACATTTTAAAAGTAAAAGGCACAAATATAAAATTGGTTTATTTAAGGTTCAATTATATATGCTGTTATTTCTTGTAACACTTAATGGACTTTTACTTATATCAGGACTAAATTTGTTGTATTTTAAGAAGTGATAACTTACTAAAATTGCCTATACTTGTTTTGACAAAGAGGAAACTCACTTCTTTTCTTTTCCTTTACGATATTATTTTTTTCTTTCTATTTTTTTCCTTTCTTTCTGCACCTTCTGTTTTTTTTAATTTTTTTAGTTTTCATTAGTTTTCATGGTTGTAATTGTAATCTTAATAAAATTAGTACATAAAGAATTATATTGTTCACACAAATGGATAAAGCCCAAAACAAATCCACATCTAATTTGCAACCTATGTCTTGCTTAATAGCATCTGAATTAAATTATTTCCTCTACCAACAAAGAGAACTTTAAAGCAAGAGCTGTCTTTTAGCTGGTGTGTGTGTGTGTGTGTGCATGTGTAATTTTCCAGATATTTTTTCCTTTTCTTCAAATTCTAATATGATGCTATAACATTTTGTTTGATATTATAAAAATGATTTGGCCAAATTACTTGTCCCACCCAAAAAGTAAAAGACATGGGAGTCTTTATTTTGAACATTCTTTACAACTCTACCGCATGAGAAGTATTGATCCAACGAGCTGGTTGGCCACAGAACTTCAGAGAGGGACCAAGTATTGGTTCTGAAAATACATCTGGATACTCATCCAATAGGTCCCTGTGAAACAAAGCAAAAGTCAGAAATCTTTAAGTGCTTGAAGACAGATTCAGGCTTCAGCTTTTGTATATTGCTGACATCGGAACAGCTAATGACTTAAAGACTTGCTGAATCAGAGTTCACTTGAGGGAAGAATCCAAGCCAGCTTCTAATGGAAGGGCAGTATTGTAAGATTAAACTAAATATTGAAATACATACCACATTACATCAATAAAGGTAAAGAACAACTCACTTGACAATGCAAGTGGAAACTGCCATGCCATCTACTTATTTCAGCACTTTTGTTAAAAAGTGACAAAGGTAGCCTCCAGGCTGTACTGTCCCACTCCCTCAAACCTCTCTCTAAAATGATATGAAGAAGAATCAGTAGAAACCATTTTTTTACAGTAAATTTTCAATTGGATATTCTTTTTAAATATTCAAACATACTAGCTGGTAAAAAAATTAAGTGCATAGCCTGACATTTGCAATATAAATTTCTAAATAGTCCCCCAACTGGTAAATCACTTGTTGAGATAAATTCTTCAGACCACTATGGAACTGATAGTGAATATCTGCACACTCTACAAAAGCCAAGTATAACTTTTGCTTTATACCGTATTTCTTTAATGCTGCTACAGTACAGACTTTTATATGATAGAATCTAAGGGCTGTCATTCCATATATATAGGCACACTGCTGTACATGTGCCTTCCCAGAGAAGTTAGGTGGATGTATGAAATACGTGTCCCCCACCCCAGATTCCATGACCAACTGTATAAACCAGTGGTGTATTTTGGTCATCACATTTCCAATTATTTAAACCAATTATTCTTCCCAATAGGCTATATGCAAAATAATATTGTTGTTGAATTAATTGTGCTAGAGATTCAAATGAGACACTTAAACCTCCCAACCCATATCCAAGTATATTTTCAGTTCAATCTGGCTTCTTTTACGGCCACATGAAAACAGATAGGGTATTTCAATGACACAAACAAATAGAATATTCATGATATGCACTTTTAACAACTCTTTCAAATGAAATCTGATCTACTGCAAAAGCCTTAAAGATCCATTAATGAAATATTGCAACATACGAGGTTGTTTCTTCAGAAGATTCTTTATTGTCAGCATCATCACAAGCTGAAAAACTGTCTGCTGACACATTGGTGAAAGGTTGATTTCTGCCGATGACTTCCAGCCCATCCAGATCCTTCCTCAAGAAGGGAAAATTAAGAAAAAGCACTGTGTTTTCATTCATTTTTCCTCTTGCTCAAAAGAAGAATCAGAATATTTAAATGAAATATGTAATATAATCTTACAGGAAATGTTATATGACAATTTCCTAATATATAAATAGCTTTATGTGTTATACGTATCATACCGGGCTATAAAAATCCAGCGTTTGTAAAACCTCTTTTAACTCATTTCTCCGATGCTGCAGAAAGAGACTTTTTTCCCAGGGCCGATGAAAAGGGAGATATTTTGGTGGATTGGTACCTGTAAGAATATCTGAGAGTGATCTTGGCATGTACACACCAATACATGTAACAGCTTTAACAATACATGCAATAACTTTACTAAGTTGATGCATAGCTATTGCCAAAATCCACTATGATTCCCCAAGTTTCTCCATAGCTGTATACTGGCATCAGGATATGATTTCAGTTCTTTTTCTCTAATGGCACAACCCTGTATAAACTTCCAGTGCTTATAGTGCCTTACCCATTTCTCTCCAGATGCTACGTGGTTTCCCAACATGAGTGACCTCTTCTGGAAATCCCAGATCTGTCTGACCCAATGTTGTGGTTAGACCCTTGATTTCATCCCCAACGTGCACCGGCTGATTCCAGAACTCATTCCCTGAATAGCCCTATTAATAATGAAGAAAGCCAAAGCCATACAGATATAAGCTTAGTTTTGAGAGACAAAGAATATGAAATAATATTTGGCAGGAAGACCAATGGAAAAAAAAATAACAGAAAAAGAGTAAGGTGGATGTATAGATTTCCCCTTTCCAGACATGTCCGATTCTAGGAGAATGGGGCAGGGATGAGAAAATTATTCTAATTGTTACATAGCAGCTCACCAAAGGATGACAAAAGTTATATCCAAATTTGTTCCTACTATCTGTAATTGCTGTCTTCCCTATCCTGTTTTGATAAAGTATATATTTATTGCCCTACACATCTATTGAAAAATTAAAAAAACATGCTGTCTTCCACTGGAAAACTCAGGAAATAAAAAGCGGTAAGCAAGTGAATAGATTTAAGAAATCTAAAGCAAAACAATATAAACAACAGAATCTTGAGTTATAGAAATGCACATTCCAACTGATTTTTTTAAAACACCGGTAAAATTCTCACAGTAGAACAGTTTGACAGCGTAAAAGTTACTTACCGGATCCGTTCAAATGGAGGCTAGACATACCTTTGTGTGAAATATTTTAATTTGTATTCCTGCAGTGAGCAGAAAACTAAATTGAACAGCATTAACGGCTCTTCCAATTATATTATTTGCCTACAACCAACAAGTACTTTATATTGATTATCTGTAACCATATTTCTACACTACTTTGACCTCAGTGTTACAGTATGTGATCATATATAGGTACAGAATTCTTGATAGTCTCTGGGTTTGGCTGTTTGTTTGCAGATGTTTCATTACCTAACTAGGTAACACCATCAGTGCACTGCACAATTCAACCCTGAGCCACATATATTGTTTTCTATGTGAAATATATTGATGATTTGCTCATTCCAGTACAACTGACAAATATTTTTGGACACTATGGATGTACACATGCAATCGTAATTATTTAGAAAAGTAAATAATCAACAGCTTATTCAGGCACAATGGGCCTCCACAATCAAAAATTAACAGATTTTTTTAGTGGCTGAAATCCCAAAAGATCATCACATCTCCTAAGAATCGAACAATCATGCACTTTCTAAGCTGAAATCTTATAAGATCTCATGCAAGGTTATCAAAATATTGCAGGTTTTTCCAATATAAAATGACTAGAGTGTGAACTTCTGACCTAAATAAAACCAGGATAATTATTTGTAGAATTATCACCTTTCCCGAATACATAGCTGGAATACTACGATCAATTAAAGTTCGCTGTTCCTGGATTCTCCTGTAATGTTCTGAAAAGTTCATCAGCAACTGACTTTCTGATTTCTGAAGACATTCTGAGAACAAAAATAAGAAATGAAACAATATCACAATGTGTGTTCAAAATATCACAATCTCCAGGGAATTATCCTCATATAGATCTTTTCACCCTTAAAGTCTATCTGTTTTACTTCCAAAATTGCCCAGAACTTCCCTCCAGAGATGATTGCTAACACTAAGATATGTCTTCCACAGGCACAGTAGTAGATCTGACAAAGTTTTGTATACCACACAGCCTTTTTTGTTGCTTCCTCCTGATTGCCATGTTGCGCTGCCAGTTCTGAAGGGCCTGGTGTTGAGACAGAGGGCTCTGGGCTACTTTCTTTTTTTCTTCAGGTTTCTTTTTGTAAGTTCCAAAAACTGAGATTGCACAAGAAAGCTGTGATTCCTCAGGAATCATTCGCACTATCTGAAAGGAGACAATGACAATTAAGAAAGGCAGGACAATGTTGTGATAGGTAGCCTAACTAATTACATTATCTTTTTATGCTGTCTGCATGACCCAGGGCACTGTTCTTGAAGAAGAGCTCTTGAACTGCTCTTGAATTGTCCTTCAGACATATTGATGAGCTTGTGTGATGTTGTTCTTTCAATAGCTTCATTCCATACCAAATCAATTAGTCAACATATGGACAAAATTGGTGGCTACTATGCTATCACTGTTCTTTCCAGAATGGGCTGCTTTGGCACAGGAAGGAAGAACAGTAGAAAAATAACATAAAAGCAAAGCAATAGCTGAAAATGCAAGACTGAAAGAATGAAAAAAATAACATAAGCTCTCATTCAATATAAAAGTTGCTATATTGTGAAAAACACATCAAAGGAAGAATCACATATCAATAGAAATATTGAGCTACTTTGCAAATAACATAGTGATACAAACCTGAGAGTGACCTTTTTTTATGGCTTCCTTCTTGAATTCCTGGAGAGTTCCTAAAATGCTATATGGGGTGATATATCCAAAGGTATCAACTATTGGTCCTTCTACACCTACAATAATATTAATATTTAATATATAATATTAAAAATGTTAAATAAATGATGCAGCATACACATTCTAAGACAGTAGGTGAATATTCTTCTATTTCTGGCTTACAACTGGAAATTCACCATTCAGAAATTAGCCAAAATGGCATGCACTTAGAATTTAAAAATTCTGAAACTTTAGAATTGGTTCTAAGTCCTTCACAGTCCTTCCATATAAACAAAGAAAGGAAAGCATGCACAGGCTGTCTTCTGGAATTCTTTCCAACCCTTCTTAAGCAGTATTTGTTTGCATGTGCATACTAGGAAATACAGGGCTCTGCTCTGGGACCCAAGTCCATGGGGAGGGGAGGCTTGGAATGCATTACAGGTAATTCTTGAGTCATAACTACTATTGGGACCAAAATTGCTGCTGCTGGCATCTTCTTTGCCAGGTAGTTAAGCTAATCACACAGTTGTTAAGCAAATCTGGCTTCCGCTATGAACTTTGGTTGTCAAAATAAATACAGACTGATCTGTACATCTCTATCATCATTCTATCCAGAATTAATTAAAACCCAAATAATCCTGAATTTAAAAATCTGTTCAGGAATTTCTGGTATTTACCATCTTTCCTAAATTATGTAACTATGACAGTATTCTTTTCTGTTCTGTCTCCATAATGTTATCTTTATAATATGATCACCAGTGAGACAGTGTAAGTTAGGGATGTGAGACTGGCAGCCCGTGGGCCAGATGCGTCACATGCAGGCCATGCCCACCCCAGCTCCGTGAAGGGGAAAAACATCACGTGACAGCAATGTGATTTGGCGAGTTTGACACCCGTGGCATACATCATGACAAACTGTACTGTTATTATTTTTTGTCTCAGTGTGTATGCAATCTTTTAAGCTCTGTCACCCATTATCTGAAGTCAGATGACTGCAATGAAAAGAAGCAGTCAATTGGGACTACAATAGGGAAGCTAAATTTCATACCAATTAAGACCACAACATGAAAAAAATGGAGACAACTGTACCAGAATAATTCAGTATTTTCTTTGATTCATCCGGAAGAGCTGGATAAGCAACCAGTAAATTAGCTTTTTTCCCAATTTCTTGTGGCCTGGATTTGCGTATAAGGTATTTCTTGATAACAACAGTTTTCTCTTTCTCTTCTTGTGCAGGTTTTTCAGCCCGAAGCTATGAAACAAATATTCAATTAAACAATATTTACAATATTCTACTCTCACAATTCTCATTACACTGCGAATAATAGGAGCTACCAAATGTATCCAAAGGATGGAATGAAGCTTGATGTGCACTTCTGTCCCTTTTCATGAACAAGACAATAGAATTTTTTTTCTTCATGTCAGAATCTAGGTATCCACATACTTTCTAAGACTTCCTTATCTCTTGTACAACATTTATGGCTTATACCACAACACAGGCACCTCTTCCTTTTCCTGGCATGAATACATTAAACTGCATACATAGTACCTTATTATCATTTAAACTTTTAGTATAAATTGGAATAATAGTATTTATTTCACATAAAATGCACATAAATATTTCCCAGGATGTCACCCATTGGTAAGTAGCTACCTCGCAATGAAGGTACGATGTTTCCCATATGAATAGAAAATGAATCTGAAATATTATAACAATGCGACATACTGAAAGGCCATTTCCATTCCAGTCATCTATGGCATCTTCTAATGTCATATTGCCATTACTGAGAATTTTTTTAAAAGATGTCTTGTCCCCTTTACTGTTCCACTGACACCATGATGGTTGGATGACTCTAAAAAGTCTAAAAGTACGTATGATCCCTTTTCCCACTTGTGCCTAGCCACAAACATGCCCTGGCAACATGCTTTTTCTGACATGTTTCCATTACAGTGCCTTCATTTTTTTCTCCAGTCAAGGGAAAGATGGCTCTAGTATAGGTCATACTAGGTCATATATTGGAAGTTTTTGGATTCTTATGAGCTTGTCTCTTTGGTTCCACTTTGCCTGTCATGCAAAACCCGACTGTAGGCAGAGCTATAGGAAAAGATGACCGTAAAGATAAACTGTTAACAAAATTGAAATGAGAAATAATGATCCATGATGACTATTTACACATTCAACTGATGGAAGATTCCCCGCCCCCAGAAGAGATGAGAGCCAAGTAGTTGGGCAGTGTAGAGCTTCAGTGTTTAGTGACCATAGTCTACCAGCAGATTTGATATCTTACTGGCAACTGTGGCTGACATCTTCATTGGCAAAGGATCTGCTATAGAGATCACAGGCAATCAAATCCAGCCAGTCCCTAGCCTCTGAAAATGATAGCCACAGAAAATGCTAGCCACAAAACATAAGGAACTCTCCTGTTACCAAACACTGAAGCTCAACACTGCCCACAGATAAAGGCCATGAAAGCTACACCAGCAAAAGGAATTACCTGAATTAGGGAAAAAACATATACCCACCTTTGCCAAATGTTCTGGCTTTATCGCAAGAGCCTGGATTTCATCTCCTTGCAGTACACAACTCACAGGTTCTGGCTCTTCTAGGACTGGTGAAGAAGGCTGCTCAAATGGTTTGATTCTTTTTTTTTCTGAAAAAAGGACTAATTTTCTCTATTGCATATATAGGGAAGTATGGGTGTATATGTAAACTGTACACACATAAAAGAGACAGGGAGAAGAGGGAGGGATGGAGGGAGAGAATATACACACATATTGTCTGCATGCAATTAAAAATAATTCAGGAAGCATTTCTCTTTTTTGGCAGTAGGGCCACAACCGCAAGTAGGCATGATCATCATTAAAATTGTTATTATTCTATTATATAAAAATGTATTACAAATTCCTCAAATGTTAGCATTTTCCCAGTCATATAGTAATTCCAATATATATGGTAGTTTTAGCATGACTAAATCAGACACTTTTCACATTTAATTAATTATATTATGCACACAATTAATTCAATATTATGCTAATTATGAAATATTCAGTTAGAAACAGTAACTTCTGGAGAGATTACAAGGGCCATAGCCAAGACATTGGGTGAAAATCACACTTCTGCTCTAAATCAAAGATGTCATGTTTTGGGGTCCAAAGAGAAGCTTGTGGAGCTAAATGGTTGCTAGTCAGAGATCACACTTGTATAATATAGACACAAACATCATTTTCATGAATGGAAGAAAGGAGACCATACAGAAGGGGAGATAGGACTTGTCAAACAGTGTTTTCCAAGTGACTGAAACTTGCACCATAATAACTGAAGCAGGTCCCTATCATCCAGCCCTGATCTTGAATGCAATGTGTTTCTGTTTCCTTGAAAGAATAGTTCCTCTATTCTCTTTTATTCTTTGCTATCCTACAGTACTTCTTGGTCTGAAGAACCTGAAGCAATAATACCTCCAAAATGTCAGATTAAAGTTAAACATTAAAATAGCATACATTTGAAATTCAGTTAACCAGTACAATGTAAATTGTTTAAAAAAAAACAGAAAATGTCTATCATGAGGGTAGTCTTGAACACTTTCTAAAAGAAGAGTATTGATGGCTCAAGAATATTTCCTTTGGCAGCACATTCCAATATATTAGTCATTATCTCTGTCATTATAATGAATATAGTGAAGTTCATACCTTCATGTTTTGTGCTGCATTCTGGTGCTTTCCTGTTGGGAACCTTATTTTTATAAAAATAATGCAAGCTTTTGTACATATTGATCAAACAGAAATTGAATGTTGCCTTTACTCTATGTTTTGCTTTTCGTTATTAGAATATCTAATATTAGTTCATCTGCTTCCCCTTTACTTTTTGTTAAAACGCACTTGCTGAATTTATATTATCCTTATCCCATTTACTAAAGGACCTGTCTCACTGCACTTACGGATGCAAACAAAGTGATGTACGTTAAAAAAAGCTTTGCCACC